>OZ024759.1:34727006-34742006 GCA_964016885.1 Eledone cirrhosa | reverse complement strand
TGTCGGATATGTACAAAAGGCTAATTTGAAAGAAACTCCAGTGAAGACGTGAAAGATAATAGAGATTGGTGAGGGGGTGTGGGCGAAGGAGGAAGAGAGGGGGAGGGGGAGAGGAGGAGGAGAAGGAGAGCAGGGGAGGGGTGCTAAGGAGTAGAGACAAGTAACGACAACGGAAAATGAAAGTGAGAAGTTCAAAAATGGAGGAAAGGTCAACATCTAGGACTAACTGTTATCTGAGGTCAGTAATTGGGTCATTTCTTTTTACTGTTCTCTTTCTACGTTCACCAATCTTGAAATCTTTATAAATCCACTTAAACCTCTCTTTTCTTTATATTCACAGACGATAGATAAATAAATACAGTACCAGTCAAATGCTAGGGGCTCAAAAATATCCTCCAATATCACAAATACACACACGACATCCTACATATATCAATTATATCATACATCATCTCTCAACATACAAAATGAAACATCTCCCATTCTAGATACACAATTTAAGTTTACACTCCTTCTCCAAATTGAGAGACCACAGCTCTGATACTACGGACATGTGGTTAGAATGTCTCAGGGAGGAATCACTGGACAGATTTTACTGGCAAAACCAACCGGCAAAAGAGCTAAGGGTAGACCCCTAAACAAGATGGTTGGATAACATCCATGAGCTTGGCTGGTCTCATTTGGGGATCCAGCCGGATCAGTTGGAGACAGTTGCTTTTGACAGGACCCTCTGGAAGGAGTGTTTGAGGACTCTGCCCCCCCCCCCCCCCCATGACCCTTTCAGGAATAGGTGGGTGAAGAAGAAGAAGAAGAAGACATCCACCCCAACACATGACTATATAAAATCCATCCTAGATAATACAATAGTTAACCACACTCAAAACAACCCACAACCTGCCATCCCACCTCCCAACCCGCACACAAAACTATACCCACATTCCACTACACACTACCTCACCCTCACCTCCACCTTCCAAATCCAAACCACATTCATCTACACAAACTCACCACCAAACCACCCCTCTCTCCCTAACCCTCCTCGCCGCCGCCCCCGCCACTCTTTTCAGACAACTGAGTCAATGTGTCACTCAATAAGTCATTACTTCAAATCCCCCCCTCACCTACCCCTCAACCCCTCCTACTTCCACCCCCATCCCCCTCATCATTATCTTATCTTCCTTCTCTCCCTCCCTTTCTCTCTTCCTGTTTATTATTTTAGTAATTAAACTACAACAACAGTAACAACAACATCACTTTCATTATTCTATACTACTGTTCAGCAATAAAATACCGCCATTTTGTTTTCTGTCTTCTTTCAATATATTTTGTTTGTTTTGCCGTTTGTTGTTATTTTTCTAAGAATTTTTGTTTTTGTTTTCGTTTGGTTTCTAAAAATCTTCTTTTCCATCTGCCTTCTTCTCTCCCTGTCTTCTCCTCCTCCTCCGCCTGTCTTCTCCTCCTCCTCCGCCTGTCTTCTCTTTTCTTCTTCTTTCTTCTTCTTCTTCTTCTCCTTCTTCTTCTTCTGTCTTCTTCTGTCTTCTTCTCCTGTCTTCTTCTCCTGCCTTCTTCTCGTGTCTTCTTCTTCTTCTTCTCCTTCTTCTGTCTTCTTCTTCTTCTGTCTTCTTCTTCTGTCGTTACCAAACTTGTGTCAATTCTTCAGTTCTGTCAAATCTCTAATTCTGTAGTTCGTGTTTTAATAATGCTTCAATGATTCCAGCAGAGAAGCTCAGCTAATTACATCACAGACTCCACAGATAGATAGATAGAGGGGAGAGAGAGAGAGAGAGAGAGAGAGAGAGAGAGAGAGTCACATGCACAAAGAGACAGAGATAGACAGAGAGAGAACGTGAGATAGTCTCACACACAGAAACAGAGATAGATAGGGAGAGAGAGAGACATTTCTTCCACCACCACCGCCTGCGCCACCACCGCCACCACCACTACCTGCACCACCACCGCCTTTACCACCGCCTGCGCCACCACCGCCACCACCACTACCTGCGCCACCACCGCCTTTACCACCGCCTGCGCCACCACCGCCTAAACTAACAGTAAAACAATGGGGACGAAGAAGACGAACAATTCCACTACCACCACCTCCTCCCACATCTTCCATCCTTCACCACCATCCTACCCCCTCCTACTATAGACTACTACCCCCTCCCACTATAGTCTACTCCCCTTCCCATTATAGTCTACCCCCCTCCTACTATAGTCTACTCCTCTATCTTCAGTATCTCCCCCTCCCACTATACAATACTACACAGTAACAGATTCTTAGCTTTGAAATATAAAGACAATTGAATTCAGTCATTATCCACACACACATATAAAGACACATATACACACACATATATATATATATACAGACACATACACACACATATATATATATATACAGACACATACACACACATATATATATAGACATGTACACATACACACACATATATATATATTCAGACACATACACACATATATATATATATATAGACATGTACACAAACGCACACACACATATATATATATACAGACACATACACACACATATATATATATTCAGACACATACACACATATATATATATATAGACATGTACACAAACACATACACACATATATATATATATATATACAGACACATACACATATATATATAGACATGTACACAAACACATACATATATATATATATATACATAAATAATTTTTTTCTGAAGAGAAAAGTAACAGTGACTTCGAAGTTTTAGCATAGTTGCTTCACCTGGCAAGGATTTGAACTCTGAATGCGTACCAGTGATTAGTGTTGGGAGAAGTGGTGGTGGTGGGGTAGGGGATATATTGGTAATTTTCTTAAGAGTGGATTGTCAAGCATTCATATACTGAAATATATCTAAATTAAAATTATTGGTTTTTGTTTTGCAAGGTTTTTGATATGAAATCGTGTGTCGAAACAAATATTGTTATACTTGGGGAGGGTCATAATGTTGTAATAATATTGCCAGAAATAATAACAGAACACACTCACTGTTTGGTTGGTTTTCGCTTCTGTATCTCTTATATCTCCATAGTTAATTTATTTGGCAATCAACGTTTATCATTGATTGACCAACGGTTAAAAATACAGATATATATATATATATAGTCTATCAAAGTTCTTTCGTTGCACATCTGTGATATCATCAGTGGTTCTATTATGTTTCCTCCCATTGTATTGCCAAATAAATTAACTATGGAGATATAAAAGATACAGAAGCGAAAACCAACCAAACAGTGTGTGTGTTCTGTTATTATTTCTGGCAATATTATTACAACAATATGACCCTCCCCAAGTATAACAAAATTATTGGTGATTTATTTTATCTAAGATGAAAGAAAGGTAAAGATGACCTCGATATTATTTGAACTTAGAACACCTTAATATGAGAAGTTAATGGCTGAGAAATATCGGTAATTATCTTAAGAATGGGTGGGGTGGTGGAAGCGCGGGGGTGGGGTGGCGTTGGGGGCAAAGATTACCATCAAACATTCTTACGAGCAAATGAACACCTAAATGAAAATGAAAAATTAACTTTAGCTTAAATGGACAAATTCTTCTGTCAAATTCTTGCAAATCGAAGTGCTTATCAAGGTCAGACTATAATTCGATCTAGCCACAAGAAGAATAGCCTCCGTAAAGACAATAAACAGATCGATTATTTCTATTGGAGAATTCACAATTTAATAAGTATCAAAATAAACAGTGTAAATATAATCATCTTCAAATATACGGCGAATCCAGTTTTCGATATTAATTTAATTTCCTATTTATAAAGCATTAAATTGTCATTTACTAGCGAAGAATCAATCCCCTAAGCAAGATTTATAAATTCTAATGAGGTATCATTTCACTCGACATGATAAAAGTTTCACTTCAGTTACCTCCTCCTCATCACCATCATCATCGTTATCATCATCATCATCGTTATCACCATCATCATCGTTATCACCATCATCATCGTTATCACCATCATCATCGTTATCACCATCATCATCGTTATCACCATCATCATCGTTATCATCATCACCATAATTGTTTCTACTTTAGGCACAAGGCCAGCAATGACCCAGTGCATTACTGGTACTTTATTTTATCGACCCCGTAAGGATGAAAGGCAAAGTCAACCTCGGCGGGATTTGAACTCAGATCGTAAAGGGACGTAACTCCATGCTTCAAAGCATGGCGTCCGACCCTCCACCAATACTGCCAATATATATATATATATATATAGCCATATATATATATATATATATATATATATATATATAGCCATATATATATATATATATATATATATATATATATATATATATATATATATATATATATATAGAAATGGCTTCTACAGGACTAGAACTGTTTCATTCGGGAGAAATCATCAGACAGCCCGGTATATATATATATACAAATATATATACAAATACATACACAATATAATACAATATATATACAAATACATATCACCATAATCATCATCACCATAATCATCACCATCACCATCAGTTTCATCTACTCCGCCCCCTTTCTATTTCTTGTTGATGTTGTGGTTGGTGTTGTTGTTGTGGTTGTTAGACAAACGGTGTAATTTTCTCTAAGAAAGTCGTTAGTCGAAATACATAACTGGAGTATATGATATAATATATAATTGTTTCTACTTTTGGCACAAGGCCAGTAATTACACCAGTGTATTACTGGTACTTTATTTTATTGACCCCGTCAGAATGACAGGCAAAGCTAACCTCGGCGGGATTTGAACTCATAATGAAAAGGGCGATAAATCTATGCTGCAAAGCATGGCGTCGTCAGACATCGCTTCCCGTATTTCACCTGCTGTTATCGGCTTTTCGCAGCACTGCGCTGCGGTCGTCGAGAGGCGCAGCAGTCCGTCGAGGCATGCACCGAAGTCCATACTCCGATCCGGCCCGCCGCCGCCGCTCCCGAACAATTGAGCAAAGTGCTGTTGAAAAGCCGTACACATCTGCTCGGGTTCGAGCAGACATATTGCTGGGGGGCGTGGCTCAGCCATGTTTAAAACATTTTTTTTTAAAAAGTAAAATGTTCAAATATTATTCAAATATTTGGGCCAAAAGTCCTAAATATTATACTTTCCCCTTCACAGGGCAAAGACCAAGGGCTTATATTCCTTATACAACAAGAAAAATTAAACAACAAATAATTATAACAGGTAAATAAAGCGACTTACAGGGAGCGAGCAAAAAGACGTCCGAACAGACCAATAATAACAGTTTCTACGTTTGGCACAAGGCCAATAATAATAATAATGCTTTCTTTATTAGCCTCACAGGGCGCACATTAAGGAGACATTAAAGACAGTACAGGACGATAGAGTGTGGGTGTTTTTGTGTACAATAAAATTTATAAAAGAGACTAAGAAAACAAACATTTAAAACAAACATAACAAATTCCCCAAAGGTGAGGAGACTCTGGGGCACTCGTGTAGAAATCCCACAAAAGTCACGGTCGTCCGCTAGGGTAAAGTGCCCCCTCCCAATTTTTCTACTCCAATCTACGGGCGCATACTCGGAGCAGACCCATTCACGCAGAATAATAATAATAACAACAACAAATGTTCAAATTGGTAAATATTTCTAAAAATATGGTAAAAATATGGTAAATATATGTTAAAAACAAAAATTCTCTACTTACAAAAGCTACGGTCACACTGACCGCTAGGGCAAGTGACCCCACCCCCCACAATACTACAGACTCACGCCCAGACAGCCATTCAATAACAGCAACAACAAATGTTCAAATTAGTAAATATTTTTAAAATATGGTAAATATACATTATGAAGTTGGATAGATATAAAACAAAATAGAAATATGTACTTACAAAATGGCTGGTCTTGTGTGTCAGTGTTTCAAACAGATATTGACAACGACAGACAAATTATGTGATGAAGCAATGATTTGGTTTTGTTAGACCCGGGTTCAATACTGGTAAACTGTAGTATATAACCAGTCGAGGGGGTCGATATAAAATGAAATATGTAGGATTTTTTTAATATATATATATTTATATATATATTTTTATATATATTTAAATATATATTGATATATTTTGTTTCAGTTTTCGAATTTTCAAATTTTTTTCGGGGTCGATTCCAGATTGTTATCGACTGAAAATAAAATAAAGAAAATAAGGAATAAAATTAGTCCTCTTTTAATAGTCAATTCTACGATTGGTTGAGATTGCTAAAGTCTCACCCAATGTTATAATTTCTTCAAATTACACAAAAATATAAGCAAAAAAAAAAGAACAAAACATAAATTGTATAAGCAAAATACAAAAACTAAAGAAGTTTTCATCTCTGCGAATTTCAGATTTTACAAAGTTTACTATTATATATATATATTGTTATACTTGGGGAGGGTCATATTTGTGTAATAATATTGCCAGAATTAATAAGAGAACACACTCATATATATATGTATGTATGGTCGGGTCATCGGCGACTAAACCGGCAACCCCACCAAGTTTACTTGGGGAGGGGGTTGATTTTGGACACACTGCAGGACAAAAAACAAAACCTGACAAAGGACGGAAGAACTCATAAGAGTCAACGGCCATCCAAAAGTGTATATACGGCCATCCAAAATATGTATATACACATGTACATATGTATATATATGTATATGTGTATATACATGGGTGCATGTGTATGTATATGCGCGGGGACATAGAAATAGTCCGGCTGGGCACCCGATCGCGCGGTTAAACCACTGGGAGTGAAGGACCCATAGCCTTTGTCAGGGCTTTCTTCTAGGAGAGTTGATCTTTTCTTCTTTTCGGGTTATAGCTACTGTCGCTCAGGGAGTGGGATTGGCTCAGTGCACAGTTTTTCCTCACTTTAAAAAATATCTAATATCTTCACGCACAGGCATTGCACGATGGAATTAATTAATAATTATTAATAATGGTATACCGCGCAATGGCCATACTCGATAACGAGGGGGCAGCCATCATCATGTATATATATATATATATATATATATATATATATATATATATATATATATATAAATCGTTACTCGTCAATGGTTATAGAGGGCACGGTTATACGGTTATGAGCTAAGTGATGTGTAGATCCCGGGTTCAATCGGGGGTAACAGCAGTTAATAAAGTACTCAATACATTAGTAGAGTGTCAACACCATATTGAATATAGTGATGAGGATTTAATCCACCAACAAAAACAACATACCACCCCAAACGACCTCTCCAGGTACCACCACCACCACCACCAACAACAACATACCACCGCCACCGCCACCACCATCAACATTCCAACTAACTACAACAACAACAATAACAACAGCAACTATGAAATCAACACCACCACGAAGAATAACAACATACCACCCCGAACCACCGTTATATGCACCACCATCATCACCACCACCACCACCATCAACAACAACATACCACCACCACCACTACCATCAACAACAACATACCACCACCACCACCACCACCAACAACAACATACCACCACCACCACTACCATCAACAACAACATACCACCACCACCACCACCACCATCAACAACAACATACCACCACCACCACCACCATCCCTACCACCACCATCATCCCTACCACTACCATCAACAACAACATACCACCACCACCACCACCACCACCATCATCCCTACCACCACCACCACCACCACCACAATCATCCCTACCACCACCACCACCACCACCACCCTCATCGACCCCACTTCAATAAACTCCCCGACACCCACGGTAAACCCATCACAAATTAAACGACAATGAGTTTTCCAATATTTAAATATATTTGAAAATATTTGAAGGGTAAAAACGTGGATTCCACTCACCTTGTGATAAGATATTCTATAGAATATCAGAATGACAGAATGGCAGAATGGCAGAATAATAGATTGTTAGGATAATAGAATGAAGGTATAGTGGGATAGGAAATAGTGGAATAATCTAGCTTGAGGCAATATAAGATTATTGAAGTTTGGGAATGAGACATGTGTAGGTTAGTTATGAAACTATACTAAAACTATAAGTACATGATGATGATCATGGTGGTGGTGGTGGTAGTGGGGGTGACGGTGGTGGTGTTGGTGATGGTGTAAATAGTTTGGTGTAGTGGTGTAGTGGTGTAGTGGTGTAGTGGTGGCGGTGTGTATTAACGAAGGGATGTAGTGGTGTGGTGGTAAAATGGTGAGGTGGTGTAGTGGTGGTGTGGTTGTGGTGGTGTGTATTAGCGAAGAGGTATAGTGGTGTGGTGGTGTGGTGGTGTGGTGGTATAATGTTGTGGTGGTGTAGTGGTGTGGTGGTGGTGATATGTATTAGTGAAGAGATGTAGTGGTGTAGTGGTGTAGTGGTGTGTATTAACGAAGGGGTGTAGTGGTGTGGTGGTAAAATGGTGAGGTGGTGTAGTGGTGGTGTGGTTGTGGTGGTGTGTATTAGCGAAGGGGTATAGTGGTGTGGTGGTGTGGTGGTATAATGTTGTGGTGGTGTAGTGGTGTGGTGGTGGTGATATGTATTAGTGAAGAGATGTAGTGGTGTAGTGGTGTAGTGGTGTGTATTAACGAAGGGGTGTAGTGGTGTGGTGGTGTGGTGGTATAATGTTGTGGTGGTGTAGTGGTGTGGTGGTGATATGTATTAGTGAAGTGGTGTAGTGGTGTAGTGGTGTTGTGTAGGTGTAGTGGTGTAGTAGTTTAGTGATATAATGGTGTGGCGGTGTAGTAGTATGGTGGTGTAATGTAATAGTCCAGGCGTTGAAATCTTAAAGTTGTATGGTAGGTGGTTTCATCTAAGTAACTACATCCACAGTATGTTGTCTGGTTAGACGGTTGGTTGGTTGACTGAGAGGCTGGTTTGATAGATGATTGGCTGACTGGCTGGATGGCTTGATAGATGATTGGCTGGCTGGCTGGCTGGCTTGATAGATGATTGGCTGACTGGCTGGATGGCTTGATAGATGATTGGATGGCTGGCTTGATAGATGATTGGCTGGCTGGCTGGCTGGCTTGATAGATGATTGGCTGGCTGGTTTGATAGATGATTGGCTGGCTGGCTGGCTTGATAGATGATTAGCTGGCTGGTTGGATGGCTTGATACATGTTTGGCTGGCTGGCTGGCTTGATAGATGATTGGCTGGCTGGCTGGATGGATTGATAGATGATTGGCTGGCTGGCTGGATGGCTTGATAGATGATTGGCTGGCTGGCTCAATGGTTAGACGGCTGGTTGGTTGATTAGCTGGCTGGCTAGATGGGTGATTGGCTGGCTGGCTTGATGGTTAGACGGCTGGTTCATTAGCTGGTCTGATGGATGGTTGGCTGCCTGGATTTTTGTTTGGTTGGATGGTTAGTTGAGAAGTTGTTTTGAATGGATAATTGGCTGGCTGTTGGTTGGTTGGCTGATAGGATGGATCGTTCATTGGTTGGCTGGTTCGATGGCTGGATGTTACATTGGTTGGTTGGTTAGTTAGTTAGTTAGTTGTATAGTTTATCCGTGGGTTGGATGGTTAGCTGGTTTGTTGGATGGTTAATCTAACTTCATAACAGTAGAGACTTAAAAGGAGTTATCTCCTCTTGCTGCTGCTGCTGCTGCTGCTACTACTGCTATCATTAGCACGGCCACTAACAGCACCACCACCACCAACACCACAACGGTTGTCACCCTCACCGCCATCACTACTACAAATACCACCACCAATCACGACAAATGAGACCACCACCATCACTATTTCTTCTTCACGGTAACCATCATCATCATCATCATCACCACCATCATCATCTTCACCATCATCACCATCACCATCAGTATCATCATCATTATCATCATCATCACTGTCATCAGTGTCATCATTTCCGCCACCATCTCACCATTTCCTGCATCAATGTCATCTCAGCCACAACTGTCACCACTGCAACCAATACCACCCCGCCCCATCTTTACCACCGCCAACACCTTTACGCCCCCACTGACACCATTCCCACCATCAACATCACCATCGCAATCACCAGAACCAACATTTATCGTCATCCTTACTACCACCCCACCTTTGCCACCACCACCACCACCACCAACAACACCACCATCATCGCCCGCACCACCACCACCACCATCACCACCACCACCATCATCACCGCCACCATCACCATCATCATTCACCACACCATAGTCACCACCACGACCACGACCACCACCACCATCACCAACACCACCACCACCACCACCATCATCACCGCCACCATCACCATCATCATTCACCACACCATAGTCACCACCACCAACACCACCACCACCACCACCACCACCATCACCATAGACCCCCCCCCCCCCCTTCAGCATGTAAAACGATGTCAACACCACACTCTCACCCCAACCCTCACCACTTCACACTTACCCTACAAGCTCTAACAGACATCCCACCCCACCACTCCTCCCACCCCTCCTCCACCACCACCCACCGTCCCTCCAACCTTATTCACCTTACTCATTAAAATAATCGAGTTATTTGCCCTTCCACTAATTTTCCTATTAAATTTCTTAATATTCTCCTTTATTCCGCACCATTAGAAGAGAGGAGGGGGAGGAAGGATTGGTTCCTCCTCAGCAGAGCTTACACTAGAGCTTACCTTAAAAAACAACCACAAATGTCACAAACATGCGCAGTCTCACACACAGACACATATACTTGCATAGACTCACACATATACATAGACATACTGACATACACACACATACATAGAGACATACATACACATACATACATAGAGACGTACTGACATACACATACATACATAGAGACATACATAGAGACATACATACATACACATACATAGAGACGTACTGACATATACATACATAGAGACATACATACATACACATACATAGAGACGTACTGACATACACATACATACATAGAGACATACATACACATACATACACATACATACATACATAGAGACGTACTGACATACACATACATACTAGAGACATACATAGAGACATACATACATACACATACGTACATAGAGACGTACTGACATATACATACATAGAGACATACATACATACACATACATAGAGACGTACTGACATACACATACATACATAGAGACATACTGACACATACACACATACATAGAGACATACTCATACAGACACACACACACATATACACACAGAGACATACCTGCACCGACTCATACACAGATACATACTTACACACACATAAACACATAGGCATACTTACACACACATACAAACACATAGGCATATACACACAGACACACACTGATACCACAGGCATACTCACACACACACAGACACACACAGACATACTCACAAATACGCATTTAAACACGCACGCAGACATACTTACAGAGACATACACAGGCATACTCACACACACAGACATAGTCGCACAGACACAAACACACATATATACTCTCACACACACACACAGATACTCAAATACACACATACATACTCGCACACAAACACACAGAGGTATATTCACACAGAGGTATATCTACATACACACACATGCAGGTACACACATACAAATACATATATACACACACATACAAATACATATATACACACACATACAAATACATATATACACACACATACAAATACATATATACACACACATACAAATACATATATACACACACAGGAGATATACATTTTTGTGTCTCTTTTTTCTCCATCGGAATTTCTCTCTGACTGAACAGAAACATCGCCAGGGGTGAGAACTTTCATCCCTTAAACATGGAGATTCTCCAATTCACCCAGCCCTTTCTTTCGTCTACCTTGTTTCTTTTTATTAAAAAAAACTCATTTTATTAAATTAAATTACATTATATTGAATTCAGTATCTTTTAAATTGATTTAAGATAAAAAATATATACAATACAATAGAAAACAATAAAATAAAATAAGGTAATATAAAAATAAATAAATATATATATAAATAAAGTGAAATGAAATGAAATAAAATAAAGATAATAAAAAGAAAAAAAACCTCGTCAGGGGTGAAATAATTGTGAGAGATTTAGTTGAGTGTAAATCTACACGTTACACATGAGGAACTTTTTAAACGGTTTGGAGAGAGAAAAGAAGAAAAGTTTAACAAACAAAATAATAATAAGTTATTGAACGACCCCCCCCCCGTCAAACAAAAAACAACAAAAATGAATATATATATAAAAAATAATAAAAAAAATCAGAAAATGAATTCCCAGCAAAATACCCCCCCCCTTACAAACAAACAAACAAAACCCAAAAAATGCCAAGACAAGAAGTCCTCCTATACATCTCCCTAAAACAACAACTACAAAAACAAACACGACTACAACAACTTCAATTATAACAACCCTCCTTCTATACATCCCCCTACAACAACAACAACATCTACAACACCAACAACAACAACTACCATAACAAAATATTAAAAATTTAGCGAAGTGGTAAATTTACAGCCAATTAAAGAATCATTCTTTACATTTAAGCCAATTGACATAACAAGAGAATTTTAATGCTTGTCTTACATTAAAATATAAAACAAAAATAAAAGAACTATTATTATTATTATTATTATTATTATTATTATTATAAATGAAATCATTATTACTATTATTGTTATTATTGTTATTATTATTATTATTATTATTATTATTATTATTATTATTACTGTTGTTGTTGTGGTTTTTAAGTATATTTCTTTTCATATTGTAGAATGGAGCCAATCCTTCTTAATTGGCGGCAGAGAATTCTAATGACGATATGATGATGGCGTTAGCAGAGCAATAAATTAAGGTGAAGAACTTGTTCAAGAGTTTGGTTATTTGCCAAATCAAACAGAAGAATGGTAGACTTGGATACAATAACAATAACAACAACAACAACAACAACAATAACAATAACAACGATAACAAAAAAATGGTTTCTCTTTGTCAAAAATTGAATTCCGGAATTGGAGATAAAAAACAACAACAAAACAAAACGAAACGAAACGAATAGAATATGAAATAAAACCAAAAACAAAAGGCGAAAGAAAAAGAGGGGGAGACAGAGAAAGAGAGAGTGAGAGAAAGAAAGAGAGAGAGAGAGGGAGTGAGAGAGCAATAGAAAGAGAGAAAGAGAAACAGAGAGCGAGGGAGAGAGATAGATAGATAGATAGATATATAGAGAGAGATAGAGAGAGTGAGAGTGATAGATAGAGATAGAGAGAAAGAGCTAGAGCGATAGAAAGATAGAGAAGAGAGAGAGGGAGAGAGAGAGGGCGATAGATAGAGAAAGAGAGCTATATATATATATAGAGAGAGAGAGAGGGAGAGGGAGAGAGGGCGATAGATAGAGAAAGAGAGCGATATATATATATAGAGAGAGAGGGAGAGAACAATGTGTAGGACAGCAGACCAATTTATCTATCATAAATAGTTTCGGTTACTTAGTACAGAGACAGAAAAAAAGACACTAGAGGACATTTATAGTTAAGAACGTTTTTGAAGAGTTTGAGAAAGTCCTCGTTGCACGCACTTTTAGTTAAGTTGAACTTTGGTAATTTGTGAGAAAAAAGAAAGTGTATAATACACTTGAAACTCCTGACAAATACCATATTATTCATAAAGTTCCGAGTTGTATATGTCTGGTAAGTGACTTCATCTGACACTGTGGTGTGTTGAAGAATCATTTTAGCTACATTTGTACATGTCTGGTGACTTGAGCCGGGACTGTGCTATCTTGAACAGTCATTTAAGCCACAGTTAAACATGTCTGGTGACTTGAGCCGAGACTGTGTGTTGAAGAATCATTTTAGCTACAGTTATACATGTCTGGTGACTTGAGCCGAGACTGTGTGTTGAAGAATCATTTTAGCTACAGTTATACATGTCTGGTGACTTGAGCCGAGACTGTGTGTTGAAGAATCATTTTAGCTACAGTTATACATGTCTGGTGACTTGAGCCGAGACTGTGTGTTGAAGAGTCATTTTAGCTACAGTTAAACATGTCTGGTGACTTGAGCCGAGACTGTGTGTTGAAGAATCATTTTAGCTACAGTTATACATGTCTGGTGACTTGAGCCGAGACTGTGTGTTGAAGAATCATTTTAGCTACAGTTATACATGTCTGGTGACTTGAGCCGAGACTGTGTGTTGAAGAGTCATTTTAGCTACAGTTAAACATGTCTGGTGACTTGAGCCGAGACTGTGTGTTGAAGAGTCATTTTAGCTACAGTTATACATGTCTGGTGACTTGAGCCGAGACTGTGTGTTGAAGAGTCATTTTAGCTACAGTTAAACATGTCTGGCAAGTGACTTGATCTGAAACTGTGGTGTGTTTTAGCTAAAGAAATTAAGGTGTTGAAGAGTCATTTTAGCCACAGTTGTACATGTAGAGTTGTACACACAAACACACACACACACAGGAACTCACACTCACACACCCATATAAACACAGAGACACTGAGACACACAGATATACGCAAACACAGTCAAACAGACACAAACTCACAGAGTACAGGCAGACACAAACTCACAGACAGACAGACAGACAGACATACAAACAGACGCTAACAACACAATGGAACACAAGAAATTAGAGGACAATTTACTTAATACTGAATTCTTGCCATGGGATTCTGTGAGAAAAGGTTTCCATGGAACTATTTGTGTTCTATTTTGAAACAATTATTTCATTTCCTCTGATGTTTCCAAAGAATTCTCGCAATTCAACCATTTTTCTCTCATTAAACATTATTACATACGAGAATCTCTCTCTCTCTCTCTCTCTCTCTCTCTCTCTCTCTCTCTCTCTCTCTCTCTCTCCCCCTCTCTCTCTCTCTCTCTCACACACACACACACACACACATTCTCTCTCATCTCATCTCGTCTCGTTACATCATATCACATCACACAACGACACTCAACGATGGACGTTGAA
>OZ024759.1:34712006-34719506 GCA_964016885.1 Eledone cirrhosa | reverse complement strand
ATATTCCTCTTCTCTCTACTATATCTTCCCTCCCTACAGCTCCCCCCTCTCTATGTCTCTCTCTCTCTCTCTATATATATATATTCCTCTTCTCTCTACTATATCTTCCCTCTCTACAGCTCCCCCTCTCTATGTCTCTCTCTCTCTCTCTATATATATATATTCCTCTTCTCTCTACTATATCTTCCCTCCCTACAGCTCCCCCCTCTCTATGTCTCTCTCTCTCTCTCTATATATATATATTCCTCTTCTCTCTACTATATCTTCCCTCCCTACAGCTCCCCCTTCTCTATGTCTCTCTCTCTCTCTATATATATATATTGTCGAGTGCTTGGCTCCACTACTGAAGGCATTCGTTGACTTGGCTGCTGATCGAACTTCGAATATGCTGTACTATTATATATATAGATCCTTCTTCTGTCTACTATATCTTCCCCCCCACCAGCTCTCCAAACTTTCCCTCTATCTATCCCTCATCTCTGTCCTCTCCCTATCTCTCTTATCCCTCTTCTCGCCCTCACTATCTGTCCTCATCTCCCTTCACCTTCCCATCTCTATCTCTCCCTCTCTATCCCCCCCCGTCTCTCTCTATATTCCTCCTCTATCTCTTTATCCCTCCCTCTCCATCTCTCCCTCTCTCTACCTATCCCCCTCTCTCTATATCTCTCCATCTAGCTTTCCCTCTCTATCTCTTCTCTCCATTTTCTCTCTCTATCTCTTCTCTCTCCCTATCCCTTCTCTCTCCCTATCCCTTCTCTCTCCCTATCCCCCCCCCCTCTCTCAACATGTATTCATATTAAGAAATCAAATATATTATATACAGCTAACGGTCAGTGACTTTCCTGAAAGCTGACCAAGATGTTTTAATAAATGAAATAAACAACAAAAATAATAAATACCCCCCCCCCCGCCACCATAAAAAATATACAAAAAAAATAGCAAAAAAACCCCCAATAAATAAAAACTTATTTCCAATCAAATGTTAGACAAGAAAATCAATCACTGACAGAACCTATTGTTGACCTGCTAGAAATAGTAGCCAGATCTACCTCGTGTCTTCAATAAATAAGTAAATAAATAAATGAATATGAAATGGATGAGAAAGATATGGTCACATGACCCCCCCCCCCCGTCTAACCCATGCTAGCGTGGGGGGAATAGAAGATGACGGTGATGATGATAATGGTGATGGTGGTGATGACGGTGGTGGTGGTGATGATGATGATGATGGTGATGACGATGATAATGGTGATGGTGGTGATGACGGTGGTGGTGGTGATGATGGTGATGGCGATGATGATGACGATGATGATGACGATGACGATGATGATCTGTGCGAGTGTGAAATATCTGCTTAAGAGATAAGACGGCTATAACGTCTTTCGCCATTGGTTACCAAATTATCAAGGTCAGATTAAACAGGTCAATTGTGAGAGTCGTTAGAAACGTGGGATAGGCTGTTCCGCCTCTCTGATCACTGAGTTCAAATAGAGCGAAGGTCAACATTGAATTTCATTCATTCGAGGTCGATAGAAAAAGTACCAGTCTAGTACTGGGGTCGATTCTTCCTTTATATCTTTTTCTCGCTTCCTTTCTTTTTCACTTTCTCTCCTTCTCTGGAGAGAAATCTGTTGAGTTCAGACCTGGAGAGCCGACTTAACCCACATCGGGTGAATTCTGCCACAAGTACAAGTTTAACAGTAAATACACACCCTAACCACTAAGCTATGCAATTTCCCAATTCAAAGTTAGGGCGGCGTTGGATTTGTCAATGGAAGTGAAGAAACTCAATTGAAATGAACTTCCAACGTGAATTCCTTCGATGGAACCGGCTCAATCCACACAGTGTGAATGCTGCTACATGTACAAGTTTAAAAGTAAGTAAACATCTTAACCACTAAGCCAGGATTTCCAAAACCTATTCAAACGCGGAACCATTTTTGGTTCAGAAACCTTTTGTGGAACCTCAAAGTCTAATACTGTTATATAGTTGTAATATAAATATACTACTCTACCTTTTTTTACGGAGCACCAGGCATTCCTTTGTTGAACCCACTATAGGAACCATTTCACTAAGCTATGCATCTTCCCAGTTTACAGTAAGGGCAGCGCTGAATGTGAGAATTGAAGCAAAGAATCTCAATTGAAATGAACTTACGCCGGGAATTCCTTCAATGGATTCAGCTCAACTCACTCCGAATAATCGCCGTTACAGGTACAAATTTCAAAGTAAGTAAACACTCTAACCACTATACACTTTCCCAATTTATAGTTTGGCCGGCGTTGAATATGTGAATTAAAGCAATGATGTGCCGCAACAGTTGTCGATAATTTGCAGACGATATCAATGGCGGAATTTACCACCCCAGGCTTAGCGTTTAAACAAAAGAAGCTTTTAAAAGGTAGTGAATGCGATGGAAAGACAACATATAATACGACTGATGTAATTATATCTGAGGATATCTATTAGTTTTATCAAAGTCCCGCTATTTAAAATATCTATTTTATGAGAGACAGACCAACAGACACACACACATATATACACACATACATACACGCACACAGACACACACATACATACATACACATAACATTATGGATTTAAGTATGTATATATGTATATAGATATACGTATGTATATATATATATGTATATGTATATATATATGTGTGTATATATATATATATATATATATATATGTGTGTATATGTATATATATATGTGTGTATATATATATATGTGTGTATTTATATACACACACACACATATATATATACATACGTGTGTGTGTATATATATACATATATATATGTGTATATGTATATATATATGTGTGTATATATATACATATATATATGTGTATTTATACACACACACACACACACACACACACACACACACACACACACACACACACACACACACACACACACACACACACACACACACACACACATATATATATATATATATATGTACATAAATACACACACACACACATATATATATATTTATCCATATTCATGAGGATATAGATTTTGAACACAACTAAATAGATGAAGCTGAAAGTTCTGTAGGAAATATTTTATGTACACTAGTACTACTATCACCACCACCATTAATACTACTACTACCACTACTACTACCGCTACCACCATTACTAATACTATTAACAGTACTGTTAGTTGTAGTAACATCATTATTATCCTCGCCACCGCCATCATAAAAAGACACAACTTAAAAAGAATGTGCCTACAAGCAACACAATGGCGGCCGTGGGGTTTCCAGCAGAAGCTGTGACTTATTGCTGCTGTTGTTGCTGTTGTTGCTTCTATAGTTGGCTAGTAATAGCAAGCAAGAGTCCGACCTAAAAGAGATTGATGGGTAAATAAGCAATATATTTTATCTAACGTTTTCCATATCTAAGTATATCTGAAAATAGAAACGAGGATGTATTTATAGATATATTTAAGACAGACATTTTGAAAATATGCCCATATACATACAGATGCTCTTTAACTGTGAACTAGCTAAAAGTGGTATGTTTGTATCTGTATCTAAAAATATAATATAATAATATATAATATAATATAATATAATATAATATAATATAATATAATAAATGCTTTCGGCAACAAGGAACTATATAAATCTATAAATTTTACGTTGTAGCTTCTTCTCAAATGGCGTGGCAATTAATATGGCCAGCGTTAGCATAGATTATTAGATTAAATGAAGAATATATCACATATAACTGCGATATTCTCGGATATTTTATGTTTGGTCTTCCATAATAACCTATTGGAATTGGAGAGTGTGGTATGGGTGTGGTGTGGTGTGGGTGAGGCTAATGAAGGATCTCTATGTCTTGTCTGTGCGCTCTGAGTTTCAAATCTGTCTCAGGTCAAATTTGCTAATCATCATTTAGTGACAGATACGGTGATTAAAGTCCACCTTCTTCTCCTCATAAGAAGAAGGAGAAAGAAGAAGGAGAAAGAAGGAGGATAAAGACGACGACGTAAAAGGGGAAGAAAAAGAAGGCAAAGAAGAATAAAAATAAAGAACCAGTAATTCACTGAGGGCGATTGAATCGACTTTCTATTCCCACTCATCACCCAAAATTGTTGGCGTTGTGCCTAAATAAGAAACAATTATTGTTTGTGAAGGTATATATATATATATATATATATATATATAAAGGTAGAACACTGGAAGGTAATATCCGTAGTGGTAGAGCACTCAGTCCATGGGATGTGTTTGGTAGAAGTAGTAACACAACAGTTAGTTCACTATACCGAGAACTCAGGTCGTCAGCTTGGAATAAATGAAGTTGTACGGAAAAGGAAAAGCAACCGTACGAATACGCATGTACTCGTCCCATGGACTGAGTGTTCTACTACTACGTACATAATACACCAGTGTTATACTATTATATATATATACATATATATATTTATTTAGTTTTGTTGGTTCACCACTGGATAGGACTGGTCATTCCGTATGGTCAACCTCGATGTAATATTATGGAGAGCACTCGACGTAATGCAACTCACCCGTCTTCGTTTGTGTTGTTGGTGGTGCGAGTACGGAGTTAATTATTATAAAATAACAGGAGGCTGGACTTGTGTAATTCCTTAAAAGGTTTATTATACTATGATCATTTCAATGACCGGGTTCAGTATGAATCCGGTGACATCATCAGGTATTCGAAATATAACAAAGGAATATAATAGACAAAATACATGGTGCTAAAAATCAGAGACATGAGAGCGGCCAACCATTTAGCAGCCATAAGCTCGGTCAACCGCCCTCATATATATATATAACGAGACAATATTACCATTCGATGTTTAGAAATGCTATTATTATAAAGGTGTGTTTTATTTTAAATATACAAGCCAGACGCAGGGGTCATTTGTAGTATTAGGGATTACCTCCAGGCCACCGGGTAAATGGCTGAGGAGCTAATCCTGGACAACATGAAGTACTGCCTGATCTGGGTCCCAACAGTCACATGCTGGGCTGTCTTTCATCTTCCATCGATGGAGATGATATGCTGCCCTTCCTGGCATGTCTTTAGGGGATCTGATTAAGGGATAGCCAACAGTTTAAGGGTTAGTCTGCTTCCTGGTCCAGGGGGACAAAATAGAGAAGACATGGCCACGGATGATAGCCAGGTAGACGCTCTGAATAAACTAAAGTATATGTGTGAAGGGTGGTGAATTGGCAGTATCAGTAGAGGGTCGAATGCCATGCTTTCCAGCATAGTTACGTCCCTTTAAGTTCTGAGTTCAAATCCCGCCGAGGTTAACTTTGCCTTTCATCCTTAAGGGGTCGATAAAATAAAGTACCAGTAATGAACTGTGTAATTGCTGGCCTTGTGCCAAAAGTAGAATCAATTATATGTGTCAAAGAAATGACTAGCTATGTATGTATATGTACGTACAGATATATGTATATTTATATATATATATACATATGCACATATGTATATATATATACATACGTAATACATACACGTAAACGTATATATAAATAAACACATTTAAAACTGTTCGAGAGCAAGAGAGATAGAGATAGAGAGAGAGATATAGATAGATAGATAGAGAGAGACGAGGAGAGAGAGAGAGAGAGAGGGGGAGAGAGAGATAATGAAAAATTCTTTATTTAATAAACACTTCACTGTTAATGACAGCCTCAGATGTTTAGTAGAATTCGTTTGCCCAGCTTTAGAGAGGGAAACACACACACACATCCACACACACACACGCACACACATACACACACACACATACACACATACACACACATATATACATACACACACACACACACACACACACACACACACACACACATACACACACACAGACACACACATATATACATACACACACACACACACACACACACAGGTACACACAGACACACACAGGTACACACATGCACACACACGCACATACATACACACACACATATACACATACACACACACATATATACACATACACACACACACACACATACATACATACACACACACACATATATACATACACACACACACACACACACACACACACACACATATATACATACACACACACACAGACACACACACACACATATATACATACACACACACAGACACACACACGCACACACAGACACACACATACATACATACATACATACGCACAAACATACACACACACATTTTTCTCTTAAAGCAAAGCCGGTAATAATGTATAATTAATATACTCTAGTAGTTTACTCAAAAGAGGTGACTAATGAACGCTGAGAAAAGATAAGATAACTGTTAACAGTAACAACAAAAACAGAGAGAAATAAGTGAAAAAAAACCCCGAAAAAAATGGAAGAAAAACAAAATGGCGTGGGTATGTTTGAAAAATGGCATGTTTTAAATTAGTTGTCTAGATAAAAAGGTGAGGGTCATGTGACAACACGTGACATGTGATGGCACGTGACAACATGTGACCATGTGACATGATTTGATTCCTAATCAATTAGGACAATTCTATTAGGAAGATTTCAATTATTGAACGGGTGTTTGTCTGACGTTGGTAAATCTATCTATCTACCTATCTATATCTCTCATTGCACACACACACAATATATATATATATATATATATATATATATATATATATATATATATGTATATAGTATGTGACTATGTATGTGTCTAATATATATATATATATTCATCTTAAAGAATCGCGTATATATATATATATATATATATATATATATATATATATATATATATATATGTATACAAATATATATATATATATATATATGAGATCGGTGTGGAAGTCGGACCTTCGTAAAGACCTGAAAATCCGCCTCTTCATTGCTGTAGTGGAGTCTGTGCTGCTGTACGGGTCTGAGACTTGGACACTGACCAAGAAACTCACTCAGATGGTGGATGGGTGCCACACGAGAATGCTGAGGATGGCTCTGAACATTAATCAGTATACACTGAGGATGAAAAACTCAGAGCTGTAAGGGAGCCTCCCAAAAGTCAGCTCAAAAGTGACACAGAGGAGACTGAAGTTAGCTGGACATGCTCACCGACATCCAGAGTTGACACTGCACTCAGTGCTCCTGTGGGATCCCCTACATGGACACACTGGGGGAGGAAGACCAAGGTTAACGTATGCTGATGCCCTAATGACAGACACTGGTCTATTGGAGACGCAGGATATGGAAACAATAATGAGGGACAGAGACCGGGAATTTTATCTCGGGAATTTTACCCGCCCTAGAATAGAATATATATATATATATATATATATCAGAGTCAGGTTCGATCATCGCATCGATCGTGCCTCGAGCTGGTCGCCATCGAAACGATTGTAATATCTCTAATAAATTCTAATTCGTCGCACCACTGATTCTCTGTTTCTTATGTAATATATATATATATATATATATATATATATATATATTATAGAGAAACCACTTCGTATTTAG
>OZ024759.1:34674921-34677421 GCA_964016885.1 Eledone cirrhosa | reverse complement strand
ACAAACACAACCACAACCACAAACACAACACAACACAACCAACAACCACAAACAACACAACCACAACACAAACACAACCACAACACAACCAACAACCACAAACACAACCACAACCACAAACACAACACAACACAACCAACAACCACAAACAACACAACCACAACACAAACACAACCACAACACGACCACAACACAACCACAACAACCACCACAAAAACCACAACACAACCAACAACCACAAACACAACACAACACAACACATCCAACAACCACAAACAACATAACCACAACACAAACACAACACAACACAACCACAACACAAACACAACACAACTACAAACAACACAACCACAACAACAACCACAACAACAACCACAACAACAACCACAACAACAACCACAACCGCCTTAACCTGATTAACCTTAAACTATTCTATAAGACTAAGAAATACATTTATATTTTAACTCCCCCTCAAGCCCCCCCCCACAATACTAGTGCTATATCGTATTTTTATTATCAATAAAAACTGTCCTTAATGTCTACTTTATGTAAACCCTTGTGGTTAATAAAGAAATCATTATCAATAAAAATAAGATTATCTTTATTATTATTAATATTATTATTATGAATATTAGTGTTATTCTTATATAATTAAATTATTGATAATATATTAACATTATTGAATCATTATTGTTATTAAATCATCATTATTATTATTTTTATTATTATTATCTGTAGCAGTAGCTGTAGTAATAGTAGGAAGTAGTAGTAGTAGTAGTGGTATTATTATCATTATTATTATTATAGTAGTGCTGGTGGTAGTAGTAGTATTAGTTGTAGTAGTCGTTGTAGTATTAGTAGTAGTAGTAGTAGTAGTAGTGGCAGTAGTAGTAGTAGTAGTAGTGGTTGTGGTATTATCAGTTGTAGCAGTAGTAGTAGTAGCAGTAGTATTAGTAGTAGTAGCAGTAGTAGTACTAGTAGTAGCAGTGGTTGTAGTAGTAATAGCAGTAGCAGTAGTAGTAGTAGTATTAGTGGTTGTAGTATCATCAGTTGTATCAGTAGTAGTAGTAGCAGTAGTAGCAGTAGTAGTAGTAGCAGTAGTATCAGTAGTAGCAGTAGTAGTAGTAGTATTAGTGGTTGTAGTATCATCAGTTGTATCATTAGTAGAAGTAGCAGTAGTAGCAGTAGAGTAGCAGTAGCAGTAGTAATAGCAGTAGTAGTAGTAGTAGTATTAGTGGTTGTAGTATCATCAGTTCTATCAGTAGTAGTAGTAGTAGTAGTAGTAGTAGTAGTAGTAGTAGTAGTAGTAGTAATAATAATAACTCTGGCAGGCGTTAAACAGATCCATAATTTATATATCATCAATTAAACCACCCAAGTGGTATTTAAACGGTTTTTCCTTTGAAGGCAAAGCTGAAGCAATTTGATGAAGTGTGCTGAGCTGTTCGCCTCTCTATCATGGCAGAAGGGGACATCAGAGATCTATTAGATGGAGCTAAAAGAATCTTTATTGAACATATTACTGATTCAATTAAAGCGACCTCAAAACGAATTATTCCCTCCGATGAAATCTTTCGCTTATTTTGTTAATCGCATCAACTCTCTGCAGGCGTCTTTGACCAGTACATACGTATGTGTGCGTATATATGCGTATATGTGTGTGTGTGTATATATATATATATATATATATATATATATATATATATATATATATATATATATATATATACAAACGTGCGTGTGTTTCAGTTCATTTATTCTACACAAACTCGCATATATATATATATATATATATATATTTATTTATGATGGACTCTCCAATCGTATATCGACGTATGGGTATATATATATATATATATATATATATATATATATATATATATATATATATATATATATATATATATATAAGGAAAAGAAATCGAAAATGTAACTGGAGTCTTTTTAAGAATATTTATATATTTTCTTTACCGATTTCCCAGTCCTTGTGCTTTTCAAAAGTAAAATTGAGATGGAGGGTTTGTGGTTTGTCTCGCATATATATATATATATATATATATATGTATATATATATATACACATATATATCAGATAGGGCGTGGTAAAAACCAGCTAGACCATATATATATATATATTCACACACGTATATCAGATAGGGTGTGTTAAAATCCAGCTAGACCATAAATATATATATATATATATATATATATATATATATATATATATATAGCAAAGAAGGTTTGGTAAGGAACCAGGTGGACCATAACGCACCAGAGTACTCAATACTTAGGATAGTAGAGTGGGTAATAGGAAAAGAGTCAGGACCCCGACGACTGAGCTCCGGCCGTTTCGACAGCTAGATCGGATCTAGCTGTCGAAACGGCCGGAGCTCAGCCGTCGGGGTCCTGACTCTTTTCCTATACATACATACATACATACATACATACATACATACATATATTACTTTTACTTCTATTATCGTTTTATTTCCATTGGTGGT
>OZ024759.1:34654921-34664921 GCA_964016885.1 Eledone cirrhosa | reverse complement strand
TTTAATTATCTTGCCAATTTAATCTGAAATTAAATAATAGATTTGTCTATTGTTTACTTACTTACCTTATCATACAGAGTGTCTTAAAATTACTTTCTAATTGAAATCTCGGAGTAGCAATAAATGACGTGATTTATTTATTAATCTTTTGGTTGTTTCGTTTCGTTTAAAATAATTTCATTCTCAGAGTAAATTGTTTCATTATATATCTATTTTATATACTTTTTAATATAGTTTTTTCTATAATTTTATATATATATACCCACATACATATATACACATACTTATACACACACACACACACACACACACACACACACACACACACACACACACACACACACATATATATATATATATATATATGTATATATATGTATATATATATATGTATATATGTATATATATGTATATATATATATATATGTATATATATATATATATATGTATATATATATATATATGTATATATATGTATATATATATATATATGTATATATATGTATATATATATATATATGTATATATATATATATATATATATATATATATCTATATATATATATATCTATATATATATATGTATATATATATATATATATGTATATATATATATGCATATATATATATATATAGTTATATATGTATATATGTATATATATATATATACATGTTTGGAAAATTAGAAAATGGTGGACATTAATTAATTAAATAGTGCGATGATAATAATAATAATATTCAATGATAATAATATAAGATAAATCTATGCACATACACATATACACATAGACATATACACACATATACACACAGACCGTTATACCGAGGTATATACACACATATATACAGATATATATATATACAGACATATATATATATATATAAATATATATATACACATATATATACACATGCACACACATATATATATATACACACACATGCACACATATGTGCACACACATGCACATATATATATATACACACAGGCACACATATCTATACACACACATGCACACATATATATACACACACATCCACACTTATATATAGACACATATACTCGCACATATATATATATATACACACGTATACACACGTTTATTCCCCCACGACAGTGGCATCAGTTTGTATGTATGTATGTGTGTATGTGTAGGAGTGTGAGTGTGTGTGAGAGTGCGTCTCTATGAGAGTGTGTGTGTGTGTGTTATGTGCATGTATGTGTCTATGTGTGTTATATCCACACATACATGCACATAAACATACACACTTCCTCCGAGAGAGCGACAGAGAGATAGAGAGATAGAGAGACAGCGAGAGAGAGAGAGATACAGAGAGACAGAGATAGCGAGAGAGAGAGAGAGAGAGAGAGAGAGAGAGAGAGAGAGAGAGAGAGAGAGAGAGCGACAGATATATATATATAAACGGTATAGGTGTTACCAGCAATGTGACTGAATGCATAACCGGAAGTTAAGATGGTGAATGTATGAACAAAGTTGTTCACATATTCAGCCCGGAACAATTAACATTCATAAACGGCCATGGTTTTTTTCCTTTGCATTTCTTCCCCTCTTTTTACTATTACTATCACTATTATTATTATTGATATTATTATATCCCTAATGGGCTTCGCTATACCTTCAATTGCAGAATTATGCTTCCATTCGCAGTAAATATTGCAGAATAAATTAGTTATGTTCTTTGAAATAAGGCTTTTTACAGCCCTGACAAACCCTTTATTATCGACTTCACCTCTGTAGAATTACAATCACAAACATTCTGTATTCATATTTCACTGATTATCCGCTTCCAATACTTCTACCATATACGAGAATGTGTTTCAGGCTTGTTCTTTTTTTACTCTCAATATCTCTATAACCATCTCTCGTTTTTATGTGCAAGCATTACGTATATGCGCCATTATGTACATACATACTTATATGTATGTATAGATATGTATGTCTATGTATGTATACGTTTGTATGCGTAAACATGTACAGGTATGTAATATATAGGTATATATATATATACGTAAATATATGTACTTATAGTTATACATACGTATATAAACAGATGTGTACGAATATATATATATATGTGTACATACAGACGCATATATATATATATATATATATATATATTATATATATATATATATATATATTTATATATTTATATATATATTTATATATATATATATATATATATATATATATATATATATATATATATATATATATATATTTATATATATATATATGTAAAAGAATACAAACATATATATCACAGTAACATATATATATATATATATATATATATACACATATATTATGAGAGACAGAGAGAGAGAGAGAGAGAGAGAATCTGAGGTACACATCATACATATTTAGTATGCAAGGTCCTTTATAGTTTTATGTAGAAAATAATTCAAGTGAGCGAACGTAACTGGAATAGGATTTTATAGAAGGACACAGGAATACATAGAAATACATGGTTGGCACGTAAAAAGCTGGAGTGAAAAGATTCGGGTTCGTACCCCCATGAATTATATAATTATATACACACATTATATATATATATATATATATATATATTGTAATAATAATAAATTTGAAGACTAAAATCCAAAGAGTGCTCGATAAGAATAAATATATATCAAATATATAAGATCCCGTTAAGGGTGAAAGCAGCGATTCTTTGCTTAAGCTTTAATCTGTTATATTAATAAATATATATATATATTTATATATATATATATATATTTATATATATATATATATTTATATATATATATATGATGTGTTCGTGATTCGAAGATCACAAATAATGGTTATTCGTATTTGACGCATTATATATATATATATATAAATTAAATAAAAATGGCGTAGTCATTGCAACAATACAATGGGAGGAAACATAATAGTACCACTGATGATGTCGCAGATGTGCGACGAAAGAACGTTGATAGTCTATATATATATATATATATATATATATATATATATATGTTTTTTCAACCGCTGGTTAATCAATGATAAACATTGATTGCCAGATAAATTAACTCTGGAGATATAAAAGATACAGAAGCGAAAATCAACCCAAACCAAACAGTGAGTGTGTTCTGTTATTATTTCTGGCAATATGACCCTCCCCAAGTATAACAATATATATATATATAAGGTGTGGTAAACGTAGACCATAATCCACTAGAGTACTCAATACTAGGGGTAGTAGAATGGGTAATATGAAAAGATGGAATCTGTTTGAAACTGGTCAGACCATTACTCAACAGAGTACTCGTCGATACTACAGCTGTTGAAACGGCAAGAGCTCAACCGTCGTGTCCCTACTCTTTATAATATATATATATATATATATATATATATATATATATATATATATATATATATATATATATATATATATATAATAAGGGTTGACGGACCCAGCATATTTATCAATGCCAGTACCCGTTGTATCTCAGCGCACTCCATGGGCAATGTAAGATACATTCCCAGAGTAGACACAAAGTTATTTGCTTCAACACAACACACGTAAAACGGGTGCCTATAAGGTATATATATATATATATATATATATATATATATATATATATATATATATATATATACATATATATATATATATATATATATATATATGTTATATATATATATATATATATATATATATATATACATATATATATATATATATATATATATATATATATATAAGAGAGTATTGAAGTTTGCTCGAAGCATTGTGGAATAATAAAAACGGCTGACAACAGAGGCGACGTACCGTTCCTCTCCGGCAGATAACTTTCCCCATCGGAACCCCCCCCCCCCCAGTTGATGAATGCGAAATCCGAAATATAGGGACAATTAAATCTCTCCCAATTAAATCTCTCCTATTTCGTGTTATTATTTTTATTTTTTACGCTCTTTTCTACACAATATACATCTCATTCTACATTTCCTCTCTCTTCACCACCGGATACTGTTACCTGGAGATTTACCCCCCCCCCATATATATATATATATATATATATATATATATATATATATATATATGTGTGTGTGTGTGTGTGTGTGGGGATGAAAGGGCGAGATATACAGCGTATCTTTAGCATTTTAAACATATTGGTGTCCATTCTTTATGTAGACCTGGAAACAGGTATATACACACATAAATACCCCATACACATACACACACACACACACACACACACACATATATATATATATACACACATAAATACACATACACATATATATATATATACATAAATATGCATAAATATACATACATATATCTATATCAATCGATCTATTATGTGTATATATATATATATATAAATATACACATACACATACACAGAGAGAAGTGTAAGTATATATCACTGTGTACCTGTCTGTATGTACTACTTGTGTGTGTTAGAGAGTGAATGTGTGTAAGTGTGTATGTGCTAGTGTTTTTACTAGTGTGTGTCAGCGTCAGTAAATATATTTGAAAAGCGTCGTTCTCTGATCTTTACAATAAGGTAGTTTATTAAGTTCATTGTAACTAATCGTAGCCTCCAGTGATGAGGCAACATTCAATAGCTTAACCACAACACTAACCCCTCTCCACATGCTAAGCTCTCTTTACATCTTTCAGTAATATATCTTCATTATACACAGATATTCACAGCTGTACACAGATACACATACATGCAGTCTTTGCTATTTATATATTAACATCTTATCTTAAATACATACGCATATTAAATATATATATATATATATATATATATATATATATATATATATATATATATCATGTCCTTAGAATCATATATATATCATAAATCATGTCCTTAGAATCATATATATATGTATATATATATATATATATATATATATATATATATATATATATATATATATATTTATACGTGTGTGTATTTATAGATCTCAAATTTCGTTTAAGTTTCGATTATGTGTATAAGCACACATACACACATATATATATACATAGGTTTCCATGTATGTATATATATTTTCATGTATACACATTTATACATACATACATACATATATATATCTACATATATATATATATATATATATATATATATATACATCTACATATATATATATATATATATATACATATATATATATATATATAATTACATGTATGTAGATGTCTATTAATGTATGTATGAATATACATAAATGGTTATTTAGAAGTTCCATGCTGTTGTGAATACTGTGTAAGACTATATATATATATATATATATATATATATATATATATATATATATATATATATATATATATATATATATATATACTGGTCAATCAATAACGCTCTTTGAGATTTATTGGCAGAATCGTTAGACGGTCGGACGCCATGCTTTGCAGCATAGTTACGTCCCTTTACGATCTGAGTTCAAATCCGCCGAGGTTGACTTTGCCTTTCATCTTTACGGGGTCGATAAAATAAAGTACCAGTAATGCACTGGGTAATTGCTGGCCTTGTGCCTAAAGTAGAAACAATTATATTTCCAATATGCCGTTCTAACTGAAGTTCAATAAGTTTAGTTAACAGACGTCTTTAAAAGACCATCTCCACTGTAATCTGAATTGTCTGTGACCTTGAAAAAATAACTACGATCGACTTATCTCAATGGAGTTATCTCCCTTGCCTGGTTATTTATTATTTAACCGTTTAGTGAGGCGTGGAAGTAATAGAGGTATTAAAGCGTGGAGTTAAATGACTCGGTGTTTGTTCCAACTCATTGCCTTCGCAGTTCAAATCCCTCTTGAGTTAACTTTTCCTTTCATCCTTCCGAAATCGATGAATATATTACCAATCCATTACTCACGTTGGTTCTTCTCCCTTCAAGCTCATTCTTCCTGTATATATATATACACCTATATATACGTACACACACACATATATATATATATACATACACACACATATATGCATAGATGTACACACACACACATATATATATATATATATATATATATATATATATATGGTGGCTGCCAACTCGTTTTCGAGTATGGTCACTACTTTATATCCATGTAGGAGAACCCCTACCGATGCGCTGAATAAGTGTGACTTTTTAGTCCAGCCAGCGACTTGAAAAGTCTGGTACAAACACTACACTTGTGACAATTACTGACACATAGTGCTGGGCCCATGGTACCATGTGACGACAAGTGCAGAGAGATCTCCAGATATAAAGCAATGCCTGTGCCGTGAAGCTTTTATAGTGAGCAAAGGCACTGCACAAAGCCAGTCCCATATATATATATATGTATATATATATATATATACATACATACAATCATACATACACAGGCATATATACATACATGCACACATATACATTCACACACACACACACACACACATATATATTCTCACATACATACACATACACATGTGTATGTTTATTATTTAAAGTCTGTCTTAGCCAAAGGTATGATAGGTTGGTACTTATCTCGGCTTCATAGCATGAAGCGACTGAGAGTACAAGATACCCCCTAGGACAACACGCTAGTACACTGCAGTGTTAAATCCCCAGCTATTGTTGGCACCTATTTTCCTCTGAGTGTACTGGAGCACATGAACTGTTTATTATACATAATTACATAGGATCAGGCTTTATATACATTTCTTTTACTTTTTAATGTATTCTGGCGTTCATATCCATCTTGTTACTTTCCCACGTGTCCTGCTGTATAGCAGCAACTTACCTTCAGCTAAAGACACTCCATGTTTTGTTATAGATTATCAAATGAATAATAATACAAATTAACAAAAAGGGATTCTCTCAGATTTACCCTTCATATGTTATTCTTAAATAGACAATAGAAATAATAACTTGTTTCTCGTCCCTACCATCTCCACATTATTCCCACAGTCCACCACTTGCAGCCATTCAAACTGAATATAAAACGCATTGATTTCATTACCGTAGGAAGATAGTATAGAAAAACGATCTACTTTACTACAACACGCCTCCTAACGTTAAATACGCTGAACTTATTGGTTCACATGATTAAATCAATAACAAATAATAATTGTTTCTACTATAGGCACAAGGCCGGCAATTTAGGGTGAGGGCAAAGTTGATTAAATCGACCCCAGTACATTACTGGTACTTTATTTTATCGACCCTGTAAGGATGAAAGGCAAAGCTAACCTTGGCGGGATTTGAACTCAGAACATAAAAGGCCGTAAGATCTACCAATCAAACCTTCTACACTTTATTGAAACAAGCAACAACCTGCAGTTTTTTCAAGTGAATATCAACAGCATCGATTTCACAAACAAGGGCAGATAAGTCACGAATGTCTTGAGTTACAGTTAATCCTTTCTTCTCAACTAAAACTATTACCACCTGTCGCCATTAAAACCACGTCAGACCAGCTTTTCACAAACATGCCTCTAATAGCACGTAGCTGTCCCCCGTCCATCGTTACATAAATGTTCCTTTACAACTTATACAAACATTTCATTGTCCCACACACAGTAAATACTTTTCTTGCTTTTGCAGAACCGCTTGGAGAGTGTATATATATATATATATATATATATATATATATATATATATATATATATATATATATATATATATATATATATATATATATATATGTGTGTGTGTGCGTATATATATATATGTTATATTATATTTATATATATATATACGCCTATATATATATATTATATTATATTTATATATGTATGCGTCTATATATATATATGCGCATACATCCTTCTTTACACATTTATAAATAAACACACATTTTATACACACACAGACTCACACACATATATATGCATGAATGCGTATATGTATGTATGTATATGTGTACAGAAAGTATTGGCTTTTCCTCGTTTTTCTTATTTTTACTATTCTTTTTGCTATCTTAAAAAACACACGAAGAAGAAGAAGGCAAAGAAGAAGAAAGAGGCAAAGAAGAAGAAGGCAACGTAGACGAAGAAGAAGAAGAAGAAGAAGAAGAAGAAGAAGAAGAAGAAGAAGAAGAAGAAGAAGAAGAAGAAACGATAAAAGTGAGAGCAGCAACAAAAGAGGAAAGTGTAAGAGAAGTGATAACTGAATAGATGGCAACAATGAAACAATTGTTGAAGGAAAGAAAATGGGGGAAGAAAGGAAGGAAGAAAGAAAGGAAGAAAGAAAGGAAGAAAGAAAAGACACCATATAGAAATAATTGTTTCTACTTTTGACACAAGGCCAGCAATTACCCAGTGCATTACTGGTACTTTATTTTATCGACCCCCGTAAGGATGAAAGGCAAAGTTAACCTCGGCGGGATTTGAACTCAGAATGGCAAGGGCCGTAACTCTATGCGTCAAAGCATGGCGTCCGACCCTCTGCCGATACTGCCAATCCACCGTATAGAAATAATAATAATAAAACGTCCTGAATGTCTGAGGCTGCAGGTAATGGCTTGATATTCATTTCAACAAACTTTCCAGTTAAATAACATCAATGACTGAGACTCAAAGAACAATAATAATAATAATAACTGTTTCTACATTTGGCACAAGGCCAGCAATTATCCCAGTGTATTACTGGTACTTTATTTTATCGACCCCGTAAGGATGAAAGGCAAAGTTAACCTCAGCGGGATTTGAACTCAGAATGTAAAGGGACATAGCTCTATGCAGCAAAGCATGGCGTCTGACACAATAATAATAATAATAATGATAATAATAATAATAATGATGATAATAATAATATTAATAAAGAAATAATATAATAAAAACAACAAAACAATAAAAAAAAAATAATGGTCAATAATAAAACAATATAAAAAGTAATTTCTTTTACATTTTTCTTGATATTGTTTTATATTTCTTTATATATAATAATAATATTAATAATAATAACACGCACACAACACACACACACTCCACATACACACACATACAGAATGAAAACAAAGAAAGAAACGCCAGTAAAACAAAAGAGCAATGGCTGACTGTAGTTGTATGAATGAAGACAACATCTTAGCTGATGGCTATCGTTGTTAAAGATGTGGAAATCAATGACGGTGATTATATTGTGTGTGTGCCAACAACACCGAACTACATTTTATTGAGTCGATATTATATATATATATATATATATATATATATATATATATATATATATATATATATATATATATATATATATATATTTATATATATATATTTATATATATATATTTATATATATATTTATATATATATATTTATATATATATAAAAAAGGAAAAAAAAATGTTTTCTTCCTCATAATCGTCTCTTTCTCCCTGTTTTCATATATATATATATATATATATATATATATATATATATATATATATATATATATATATCTAAGTCGGGTCACTCTTGAGTACTAGTGGTAACATGTAACCCAGTACAATCTGTCGCATGGTCGGGTCATCAGCGACTAAACCGGCAACCCCACCAAGTTAACTTGGCGAGGAGGGTGATTTTGGACACCCTGCAGGTCAAAAAACAAAACCTGACAAAGGGCGGAAGAACTCATAAGAGTCAACGGCTATCCAAAAGTGTGTAAATATGTATATAGACATGTACCGCCCGGTTAAACCACTGGGAGTGAAGGACCCCTAGTTTTTGTCAGGGTAACTATGCTGGAAGAATTAATTAATAATTACTAATAATGGTATATGGTGCAATGGCCATACTCGATAACGAGGGGCAGCCATCATATATATATATATATATTACTTCAAAATATTAATAAATATAGACATTCATGTGATCAAATATATTTTATTATACATATTTCAGAGATACTGAGCTATTTCAACAGTACGTCCTCATCAGATAAAAGAAGTTGATGCCTGACATACCTTGACTATGTTGATGGTTATAATTTAGTCATGAAATATGTATAATAAAATATATTTGATCACATGAATGTCTATATTTATTAATATTTTGAAGTAA
>OZ024759.1:34634921-34637421 GCA_964016885.1 Eledone cirrhosa | reverse complement strand
ATCTTTATTAGTGGACAGATTGTTGTGAAAATTTGCAGTGTCAGACTAAAGACTTTAATATTTAATGTGATGTAGTCATAGCCCAGTCTGGCTAGTGTGGTTTCATGTCCTTTGTTAATGTAAATGTTTATAGTATCTTTATTAGTGGACAGATTGTTGTGAAAATTTGCAGTGTCAGACTAAAGACTTTAATATTTAATGTGATGTAGTCATAGCCCAGTCTAGCTAGTGAGGTTTCATGTCCTTTGTTAATGTAAATGTTTATAGTATCTTTATTAGTGGACAGATTGTTGTGAAAATTTGCAGTGTCAGACTAAAGACTTTAATATTTAATGTGATGTAGTCATAGCCCAGTCTAGCTAGTGTGGTTTCATGTCCTTTGTTAATGTAAATGTTTATAGTATCTTTACTTGTGGACAGATTGTTGTGAACATTTGCAGGGTCAGAGTAAAGACTTTAATATTTAATGTGATGTAGTCATAGCCCAGTCTGGCTAGTGAGGTTTCATGTCCTTTGTTAATTCAAATGTTTACAGCATCTTTACTAGTGGACAGATAGCTATGAAAATTTGCAGTTTTAGATAGAACAGACATTAATATGTAATGTGATGTCGTTATAGTGTTGTTTTGTACTTCTCAAGAATGTCTTGCTTGTGTGGTTCTATGCTCTTTGGTAATTTAAATGTTTATAATATCTTTAATAGTGGACCGAATATTGTAAAACTCAAAAACAGACACACACAAAATGTAATCTTTAGCTACACACACACACACAGTGTCTGGTCTTTGGTTTTACACACACATACGCAAACGCACTGGTCTTTATTTTCACATAAAATCATTACTCATAGACTCTTGTCTTAATACACACATACATTAGTCTTTACACACAAACATACTTTATAATTACACACAGACTCTCATCTTTAGACACACACACTGAACTTTGGTTTTACACACACACACAAAACACACAGACAAAGGTATTTAGATTCACATAAACTTATCATTACATATATACATTGGTTTTTACATATATACATAGTTTATAATTACACAGACTCTCGTCTAAAGACATACACACTGGACATTGGTTTTACACACATATACACATATATATACACACACGTCTTTAGATTTACATAAACTCATCATTACATATATACGTTGGTTTTTATACACAGTTTATAATTACACCCAATTTGGTCTTTCTTTTCCCCCAAACCTACAGTCTCTTATCTTTAGTTACACACTACATAATCTTTAGTTATTTAGAGGGATCATTCTTTTGTTACACATAAATAGTCTTTAGTACTACACAGTCTTTAGTTAGACATAAATAGTCTTTAGTTTGCTATTTTTGAATTGTATTTACATTAACACTCTGTTTGCGCCATTAATTTCAGCAAGCTTCAGTGCCACAGAAACACTTGCTATCGATTACCTTCGACCTATGGTCATTCGTTAACATCTGCACACAGGCCACACTCACCATTTTATATATATATATATATATATATATATATATATATATATATATATATATATATATATGTGTGTGTGTGTATGTATGTGTATATATCTAGGTACATACATACATTATATATATATATGTTTGTGTGTGTGTATCTAGATAAATATCTAGATACATACATACTTACATAATATATGAATATATATATATATATAATGCATATGTGTAGATCTATATTTATGTATATATATGTATATATATGTACATATGTATTCACACAAACACATATGCTCACGCATATTTACAATATATGTATATATATATATATACATACACATTCAGCTCCTCCCCATATACATAATATATATATATATATATATATATATATATATATAGAGAGAGAGAGAGAGAGACATATGACTTGGTTTATAGATCGTTTCACAGCGATAACAATGTTCAGCTAGAACGAAGATAGTTATATTATACGTTATTTCTGCATGAAGATATCGTGCAACGACCATATGAATAGTAATTCGAAAACCGGAAGCTCCGCCATTAACACGAAACCACTACTAGATTACCAATCTCTTAATAGCAAAAGAAGATACAAAATAACACACAAAAAACACAAACAAACAAACCAAAAACGTAATGGAGATGGAAAAAAAACACGTGATGGTCTGTGTTGGTAAAATAACTGAAAGGAAAGTAGTTAAGAAACTCAGTGAAGTACGTTGAGTTATTATGAAGTTAGGTGAGTCGTGTTTGGGAATTTCTCTGTGTGTGTATCGCACAGACTTCTGTTTTGAACATCTGAGAAAATGTCTGTTAAAAGCCTTCTTCTTCTTCTTCGCCTTCTTCTTCGCCTTCTGCTTCTTCGCCCACTTTTTCCTGTGAGGATCGCGTGAAGGCAGAGACCTCAAGTCATCCTTCCAGTGGTCTTGTGTCGAAAGGAACAACTGTTATTGTTGTTGCTATTGCTATTGTTGTTGCAAACTGTGAAGGTTTTCACAGTTTCTCTTTCTTG
>OZ024759.1:34599921-34612421 GCA_964016885.1 Eledone cirrhosa | reverse complement strand
ATATATATATATATATATATATATATAAGACGTCGCTGTGAATCAAAGTCATGAAGATAAGTTCGTGAACCAAAAACTCTAACCAGTAAACTATGTACTTTCAGACCACTGTAGTTTCACATACACCGTTGGATCATCAGATAAATTAAACTATGTATATTTCAGTCATGAGTTCTACCATCAGCCAGGTATTGAGTCCTTGAGCAAGATACTTTATTTCATGTTGCTCCAGTCCATTCAACTGACTAAAATTAATTGAATTTATAATTACAAAAATACCAGGTTTTTAATTACATTTTTTTACAGACTGTGTCGCACTGAATCTCCCAAAGAACAACGTTAAAAGTACATATATATGAGGAATGCTTAGGCACCTTCATGTTCGAACAACTGACATTTACGTCGTCGAAACTGACGGAGGTACAACAACAAAAACAAGGAAATAAATAAAAAAAAAAATCAATCGTTAACGTAATGTCTTTGATCATAAGAATTTTTCTTTCCCTCTTTCACTCCCCCGTTCACTCCCTCCCCCGTCTCTCCATCCCCTGTCTCTCCCTTTCCCTCTTTGACTCCTTTCCCCCCACTTCACTCCAACTTTCTTTAGCTCTCCCTCTCTCTGCCTTTTATATGGCAATCCCTCTTCACTCCCCACCTTCACGCTCTCCTCTTCTCCCTCTTCCTGTCTATCACTCCCCCAAATACTCTCTCTCTCTCTCCCTCTCGTCTCTCACTGTCTCCTATACTCTTCCTTTCCGCCCTCTATTCTCTCTGGAGGTGGGGTGGCTATGACGAAGAAGATGAGGAAGGAGATGATGATGGTAGTGATGACGATGATGATGGCGGTGTTGATGATGGTGGTGGTGATGATGGCGGTGGTGATGATGGTGGTGGTGATGGTGGTGATGATGATGATGGTGGTGATGATGATGGTGGTGATGATGGTGGTGTTGATGATGGTGGTGGTGGGGATGATGGTGGTGGTGGTGATGATGGTGGTGGTGATGATGGTGGTGGTGGTGATGGTGGTGGTGGTGATGATGATGATGGTAGCGATGATGATGGTGGTGGTGGTGATGATGATGGTGGTGGTCGTGATGATGGTGGTGTTGATGATGATGGTGGTGTTGATGATGATGATGATGGTGGTGGTGATGACGATGATGATAGTGGTGGTGGTGATGATGATGATGGTGAGGTAATGTGAAACAGGTCAGGGATTTACAATAACGGAAATGTGAATGTTATAGAAAAAATAAAATAAAATAAAAAGATAAAATAAAATAAAATAAAATAAAATAAAATAAAATATAAATAAAAATAAAATAAAAATCGATAAAAACAAATAAATAAATGATTGGGAGCCCATCTTAAAAACAATAGTTATCGATTAAATAATTTATCAACTTTCCATGCATCGATTCGTGACTAGAATTCTGTTGCAGACATTGTTGTTGTTGTTGTTGCTCGACTGTGTCAAGAAATTCTGTGAAAAGCTGGGTCATTAGCAAAGAAAGACGCCTTGAAAGTTACATTGAATAATTTCTATTGCCGAATGGGCCTCCCTCACTAGCGACGATAAGTGGTTCACTTGTTTCATAAACGTTTACATGTATTAATATTATTTCTACTTTTGGCACAAGGCCAGCAAATATCCAAGTGTATTACTGGTACTTTATTTTATCGACACCGTAAGGACGAAAGGCTAAGTTAACCTCGGCGGGCGGGATTTGAACTCAGACTATAAAGGGCCGTAACTCTTTGCTGCAATCCACTGCCCTATATGTATTAATATTGGTTTCTTATATAGGCACAATGCCAGGAATTTGGGGGGAGGGAAAATCGATTAAATCGACCCCAGTGTATTACTGTTACTTTATTTTATCGACCCTGTAAGGATGAAAGGCAAAGTTAACCTCCGTGGGATTTGAACTCAGACCTTTTGAAAACCAGCTCCTCTCCAGGTGGGAATAGAACAGATTCTTTCGAGAGAAAGATATAGAGAAAACAACAACAACAACAAGCCAAACAACAACAACAGCAACAACAACAACATCATCAACAACAAGCAACGAAACAACAATAACAAAACGCAAAACACCACCACCAACATCAACAACACGCAAAACATCAACAACAAAAAGCTAAACACCAACACCATCAATATCAACAACAACAACAACAATACCAACATCAACCACAACAACAATTAATAGATAAGCTGTTCAGTCAAGCCCACTCTCCTAATATTCGAACTCGTGATACCGAGGTTGTTGCCTTATGTCTCCTCATCTACCACACATGAAGAAAACAAATGTTACACTAAAATACTTCTTAGATATCAATACTCATTCCGTTTACTAATTATTCAATCAATCAATCAATTTATCTAACAATTAATTAATTACTTAATCAGATAAGTCATAGCTTAGTAATTAATTACAGTGTAAATACAGAAACGCCTGATTTTGTAAAAAAAAAAAGATTGCAAATATTCTAAATAATGTGCAATCTTTCGTGAAGAGAACATGGATTTAACTCCATCGAGCATGAAGATTTACATATACGAAATTATGGATTTACATAGATAAAGTATGCGACTTTGTGGTTTTAAAAACACGAGACTTAGATTTATATACACGGAACGTGGGTTTTTATAGGTGGAATGTGTTGCTTTATAAATAAATACGAAACGTAGATTTATGTACACGAAACATGGATTTACAAATGTGTAGCTTTGACTACACGTAACATTGATTTTAATACAAGATTTGAATTTACAGGCATCAAATAATATTACTTCGACTAATGCACACAGAATGTATTTATAGATAAGCACAGAGTATTTCAATGCATGCAATATGAAGTTTATATGCAGTGAGTTGGCAGAGTCTTTAGAGCGTCAGATAGACTGGTTTGCAGTATTACTTCCGGCTCTCTGAGTTTAAATCATGCCGAGGTCAACTTTGCCTTTCCTCCATTCAAGGTCGATAAAAAAAGTACCAGTCTAGTAGTACTGGGGTCGACCTCTTCACCTATATCTCTTTCTCACTTCGTTTATCCCACTTTCTTTACTTTTCTGAAAGACATCAGCTGAGTTCAAACTTGGTGAGGAGAGGAGATTGGTCCTGCCAAGCATTAAAATATGCCCTAGAAACTCCATATGCTACGATGGCGCCTCCAAGACTCCATCGGGGGTTGCAGGATCATATATACATGCAGCATGTAGTTTAATTCTGATATAATAGCGAACCAGTGATAAAACATAAACAAATAATTGTTTCTACTTTTGGCACAAGGCCAGCAAATACCCAGTGTATTACTGGTACTTTATTTTATCGACCCCTGTAAGGATGAAAGGCAAAGTTAACCTCGGTGGGATTTGAAACATAAACAAATAATGGGTTTTTGTAAGATGGTCGAACCTTCTAGAAATAGCAGCCAAATCTCCAGCAAATTAAACTATTCCTTTTCTCCTTTACCTACTTATTTCTCGGAGGGTCGTACAGAGTCCTTAGTCACACCTTGGGTACGGAGTCCTTAGTCACGCCTTGGGTACAGAGTCCTTAGTCACGCCTTGGGTACGGAGTCCTTAGTCACGCCTTGGGTACAGAGTCCTTAGTCACGCCTTGGGTACGGAGTCCTTAGTCACGCCTTGGGTACAGAGTCCTTAGTCACGCCTTGGGTACGGAGTCCTTAGTCACGCCTTGGGTACGGAGTCCTTAGTCACGCCTTGGGTACGGAGTCCTTAGTCACGCCTTGGGTACGGAGTCCTTAGTCACGCCTTGGGTACAGAGTCCTTAGTCACGCCTTGGGTACAGAGTCCTTAGTCACGCCTTCCAGAGGGTCCTATGAAAACCAACCGTTTCGAAATTATCCAACTAGATCCCCAAGTGAAGCCAATCGAGCCCATGGTAATTATCGAACTATCTTGTCCGTGGACAACCCGTGGTCTACCCGTGGTCTACCCGTGGACTACCACTGTATCATTCCAGTTGACTATGCCCTCACTCCCTCAAACACATTCTCTCTCACACACACATACAATATCTATGTGTCCAAGATGAACATAAGCCAACCCTTTCACCCTCACATACACCCTCTTACACTCACACATCCACACACACACCCTCACACACACTGTTTGTGTGTTGAAGATGAACATAAGACCACACTCTTTCCCTCACACACACACATACACACGCAATGTCTATGTGTCAAAGATGACCATAAGCCCATCCTCATACACACACACATTCACACTCTGTATCGAAGAGACGAACATAAACCCACCCTCTCTTCCTCACACACACACACACACACACACACACACACACACACACACACACACACACACACACACACACACACACACACACACACACACACACACACACTCTCTCATAAATAAACAGAAAATGTCTGTGTGTCGAAGACAATAATATTCTTTCTAAAGACACCTTAACGAGAATATGAATTACATTTAAAAGTAATATTTCAAACAACAGAACGACAAGCCGGGCTTGAACTCAGTTTTGGTGCCAAAAATTTATTAATGACCTCTGACCTCGGCTAGTACTCTGCTTCAAGAATTGGTGTGAGTTTATGTGTGTCCGTGCGTGAGTGTATATATGTATATATATATATATATATATATATATATATATATATACATATACTGACACTGGTATATGTATATGTGTGTCCGTGCGTGAGTGTATATATGTACATGTATATATATATATATATATATATACATATACAGACACTGGTATATGTATATGTGTGAGTGTATATATATATATATATATATATATATATATATATATATATATATATGTATATATATATATATATATATGTATATATATATGTATATATATATATATATATATATATATACTCACACATATACATATACCTATACAAACACACACACACACATATATATATATATATAGACTGCCATATATATATGTACTCATAGATATTCATATAGGTGTTATATACGTTGTGTAAAACCTTTGTATAATATAGAACATTTAGTCAGTTTATATGCCTATATAGAAGTTTTTTTTTGTAAAATATTAAATGTCCATATTTTATTCTAACCTTATATAACAGATGTAGGTATTTTATACATCATCTGGAAGTCTGTATAGATTTGGGAAAAGTAGAATATAATAGATATATAATATAAATATTATATAACGTCAAAAATATATGCCACTGGTTTTATTAATTGTTTCTACTTTTAGCACAAGGCCAGCAATTACTCAGTACATTACTGGTACTTTATTTTATGGACCCCGTAAGGATGAAAGGCAAAGTTAACCTCGGCGGGATTTGAACTCAGATCGTAAAGGGACGTAACTCTATGCTTCAAAGCATGGTGTCCGACTCTCTACCGATACTGCCAATCCATCGCATCACCGTGATAGGCTCCGAGATCTGTTTGATATAATCCCGATGTACTTTCGGGTGCCGCCTCACATCTTCTCCTGATTGGCAGTTATTATCAGGTTGAGTGTAGATTCTTTTTGTTATAATATGCTCCAATGTAATCTGTATCAATCCTTTTTTACAGGACTCGTTTTGTGTTTAGGTAATCCAGTTTGCTGAGGCAAGCTCTCCCACACACTTTGCATATCAACTCATTTTGGTTTCCCACATTTCCTGGTAATTCCACTTTCAAACCTTTCTTCACATCCTTATTTAAACGTTTATAATTTCTTGGGGTCGTTTCAAAGTGTAATTTCCTCTTCATATACAGCCTTCCCATAGAGAGCTTCATCACCAGCAGCTTGTTGATAGTCTCCATCAAAGATACCAGCTTTCATCATGCGTGCATACATAATTCAAGAAAGGTCCGTATGACTAAGTGTTTCGAATAGGAATTGTTCTCTCTACCCGCTTTGTTGTGTCCCAATGAACACTGGAATGAAGAGTACCCACTTTAAAAATCCGAAACCGTAGAGATTTCCAGAGGTTGACTAAGGAGATAGATTGTCAGTCTTTCTGTTGTGTTCTTCCATAGTCTTTGTCTGTGCAACCCTATTTTGAATTTGAATATATATATATATATATATATATTCAATATTTTGAATATATATATATATATATATATATATATATATATATATATATATATATAGAGAGAGAGAGAGAGAGAGAGAGAGAAAGAGATACACGAATGGAGAGGCCTTATGAAACTTCTGTTCTAGCAATGGACTCTATTATAAACACCTTCTTCCAAGACAGAGACATCCATAAATATACATGGTATAGGGGAAATCAGGGACAGAGATCAATAATTGTTTCCTCGATATATATATATATATATATATATATATGACGAAGGAATTGTAGTAAGGAACCAGGTGAACCATAACGCACCAGAGTACTCAATACTTAGGGTAGTAGAGTGGATATATATATATATATATATATATATATATTTATAGTCACTGCACCACTCCATTAATGATATTCTATAATTATATTTATTTAGATACACTAGGAAGTGGAACAGGAAAGAAGTAGCTATTGTCAGATAAAATACGGTAGCCATATTTAGTGTGAGAGTTTCTTGATTGTCTATTGCTCTAATTCTTGTATCGAGTTCCTTAAAACCATTGTTGTCTGTCTTCTGCCTTGTACAATTGCACACACATAAATACATGTATACATATATACACACGTGTGTATACACATATTCACACACACACATACACATATATATATATATATATGTATATATATACATACTCATGCATACGCACATACATAAACACACACATACATATCTGCACATATATATATATATATATATATATATATATATGGACATATATATATATATATATATATATATATATATATATATATATATATATATATGGACATATACATATATATATATATATATATATATATATATATATATATATATATATATATGGACATATACATATATATATATATACATGGACATATACATATATATATATATATATATATATATATATATGGACATATATATATATATATATATATATGGACATATACATATATATATATATATATATACATATACATATATATATATATATATATACATACGTACACACAATACATAATATATGTGTCTATACAATATATATTCATTATATTACCATAGAAATTATATGCCAGCAAAACACTAAAAAAGAGAACACCACCTCCAACACCACCAACAACATTTATACAAAAAAGCGGCAATTCCGTCCAACGTGCTCTATATTCTCCATAGAGCTGCAATCGTTGGTTGAAACACGTTAATTCATGAAGAGAACAAACACATCCTTACTTCCGTTGTTGATCAACTCAGTGGAATTGTAAATTAACTACGCACAACAATGTCCGGAAGTGTTTGCCGACATCATAAATAACAACCATAATAAAGGTAGTAGTAAGGGTAGTAGTAGTAGTAACAATAAAAGCGCAGTGGTGGTAATAATAGCAATAAAAGTGAAATGTATACATACATATATACACATACATATCTATGTAGATCTCTCTCATCTCTTATATATATATATATATATATATATATATATATATATATATATATATATATACATATATATACATATACATACATACATGCATGCATATATATATATATGTATATATATATATATGTATTATATATATGTGTATATATATATACATATATATACATATATATATATACATAAATACATGCATGTACATACATGCATATATATATATATATATATGCATATACAAACATGCATATATATATATATATATATATATATATATATATATGCATATACAAACATGCATATATATATATATATATATATATATATATGCATATACAAACATGCATATATATATATATATATATATATATATATAATGTATGTATATATATATATACATACACGTACATAGGTATACAAGATATCGTCTTTGGTTTACATAAATATATATACATACATACACATACACACATTCATACATATATACATACATACAAATACACATGCATACACAGAGGCACACACGGGCGTGTGTGTATTTTCTTTTAGCAAAAGCACAATTGTTTAAACTCGCTGATTCAATGGAAGCAATAATGCACATTGCTAAACCTTTTGATCTTTGTTAGCCATTTTAGATGTCTTCCCGCTGTATTGAATCTCAATTGTATATAGAAACCAAGCTAGCTCAGGTGGATATTGCTGGAAATGTTTGCTACAATCATTATTATATAGCTATAATTGTTTCTACTTTTGGCACAAGGCCAGCAATTACCCAAGTGCATTACTGGTACCTTATCTTATCGACCCCGTAAGGATGAAAGGCAAAGTTATCCTCGGCGGGATTTGAACTCAGAAAGTAAAGGGCCACGAATCATGGGAGTGATAATAATAATTGTTTCTACTTTAGGCACAAGGCCAGCAATTTCGGAGAAAGGTAAATTTGAGTAAATCCACCCCAGTGCATTACTGGTACTTTATTTTATAGACCCAGTAAAGATGATAGACAAAGTTACCCTCGACAGGATTTGAACTCAGAACGTAAAGATATGTAACTATATACCGCAAAGCATTGTGTCTGACGCTCTACCGACCCTGCCAATCCATCATCATAATAATGGTTTCTTATATAGGCACAAGGCCAGCAATTTTTTAAGGGAGGGGAAAGTTGATTAAATCCACCCCAGTGCATTACTGGTACTTTATTTTATCGACCCAGTAAAGATGATAGACCAAGTTAACCCCGACAGGATTTGAACTCAGAACGTAAAAGGCCATAACTCTGCCACGAATCATGGGAGTGATAATAATAATGATCAGATCGTAAAGGGCCATAACTCTGCCACGAATCATGGGAGTGATAATAATAATGATCAGATCGTAAAGGGCCATAACTCTGCCACGAATCATGGGAGTGATAATAATAATGATCAGATTGTAAAGGGCCATAACTCTGCCACGAATCATGGGAGTGATAATAATAATGATTTCTACTATAGGTACATTGCCAACACTTTTGGGTGAGGGTAAAGTCGATTAAATCGACCGGAGTACATTACTGGTACTTTATTTTATCGACTCCGTAAGGATGAAAGGCAAAGTTCGACAAAAATCGATCTAATATCTGATAAGCTTACAACACAACTATTTCAACTCGACTCAGCACGCCTTCTTTAATACCAAAATACACCGAGACAGAAAAAACCCCCATAAAACTTTCCGGATAAATCCCCTACATCTGAATATGTCTCCTTTAACAACAACTTTTCACTGGAGTGAGTAATGGTGATAAAAACGTAACTGAGGTGTAAAGCATGACCTGAAATACTTCAACAGGTGTTGCTATTAAGTTAGCCATGGCCTGGGTTGATACTGGTCGGGCCGAAACATAACAAATGTTATCAAACTTTATATATATATGAGAAAGTATGACCCCGACGGCAGAGCTCAAGCCGTTTCGACGGCTATTTCTGGACTGAAATAGCCGTCCAGAAAATAGCCGTCGAAACGGCTTGAGCTCTGTCGTCGGGGTCATACTTTCTTCTATTACCCACTCTACTACCCTAAGTATTGAGTACTCTGGTGCGTTATGGTCTATCTGGTTCGTTACCACAACTCCTCCGTTATATATATATATATATATATATATACACACACAGGCACACACATTATATATATATATATATGTATATATTTTATTAAGACTAGATAGTGAGACTTGTTACTCTGGAGTTTCGCCTGTTTATCACAGGGTCATCAGACAAGAACTGTATATATATATATATATATATATATATATATATATATATATATATATATATATATATATCATAACTCATGTCTATAGAATTAATCAGATATTAAAATATATACTATTTCTTCTTCTAATCAGCATAATTAACCATATACATAATCAAATCTAATCAGCATATTAATTCTTCATTGAGCTTAAAAGTGAACAGTTGCAACACATATGTGTATCCCTGATTTAATTTAATTTAATTTTATGTATGTGATAACCTCTCTCTCTCTCTCTCTCTCTCTCTCTCTCTCTCTCTCTCTCTATATATATATAATATATATATATATAGTTTAACAAATGAACAGAGAACAAAAAACAGAGAGGCAGTACAAATGATATGGTTTTTAGTTTCACGCTTGAGAGTGGGGGGTACACACACATATGTGTGTACGTGTGCATGTGCGTGAATTTGTATGTGAATATACATATGTGTATGTGTACATGTGCGTAAATTTGTATATATATATATATATATATATATATATATATATATATACATGCATACATACATATATGTATACATCCCCAAGAGCGAGCTAGACAAAATAATAAGACAGACAGATTTGATAGATTGATACTTTTCCTTACATCACAACAAACAGTTCAACTAAATAGACAGCTTAAAATGGCGGCCGTCCAATTGTAAAAAGCATGAGAACGGTAAAAGTGTGCAGAAGTCGATGCGTGTGTTATAATGTGAAAGCCACCCTTGTAAAAATACGTGTTTATCTTTCCACTTGAATAATTATTCCTTCTGTATTTGCATTTTACACCCGTTCCCGCCGTGTAACCATTAATGCATAATAAAACACAGCCAAATTGACTGTTTTTCCTATTAACGTTTGTTTGTTTTTTGTTTTCTTTGTAATTTTTTTGGCGGATTGTTTGTATGTATATTTGTGTTTTTTTGTGTGTGTTTGTTTTGTATTGTATTGTTTTGTTTTGGTAATTTTTTTTCCATCATATTCAGCATTGCTTCTCTCCCTTTTTTTGAAACAAAAGGTAATACTAATATCACTACAACCATCACTACTACTACCACCACTACCACCACCACTACCACTACCACTACTACTACCACTACCACTATTACTCGATCTGGATATATAATTAATAGACGTTAAATGGATAAACATATGGCTGCTAATAACATTAATAGTTCGATTACTCATAATAACAACAACAACAATAAAACAACAACAACAATAATAACAATGATAATAACAATATCAAAAGGGATGGCTGTAATAACTAATAGTGGTAACGACTGCAGTAAAAGGTTAATGACATTCTATAGATATATTTTTTACGAATAATAATTTTTTGTTTCCTTTTGTAAGTTTTCTTTTCTAGCAATCAGTTGCTAGGTGAAACTAGTTAATTGGCCTCAGATCTGTCCTTGATCTCAGATCCTCCATATATATTGCGTAGGATTCTGGCAGTGTTAGTGATGGTAAAAATATGGCATTGCCTCTGAAGTCAGTGACCCCCACAAGGCTTTTGGTGAAAGATGTAAAGCGTTTGGGGACCGTGTCCAGTGCCCCAATAACGATTGACACGATGGCTGTCTTTATATTGTGATCAGTTGGATTAGCACCTGCAAGATCTGTATATCTATTGATCTTTTCGATTTCCATTTCAGCCACATTCGGATCTTGAGGGATCGCTATTCCAATTACAGAGGGTCTTGTTTGTTTTTACAACAACAATGATAACAATAATTGTTTCTACTTTAGGCATAATGCCAACGATTTGAAGGGGAAGGGGAAAGTCGATTAACTCTACCCAGTATATTACTGGTACCTTATTTTATCTACCCCGTAAGGATGATAGGCAAAGATAACCTATGCGGGATTTAAACTCAGAACATAAAGAGCTCTTACAATATTCATATGGGGTCGATAAAATAAAGTACCATTAACGCACTTGGGTAGATTTAACAGACATACCCCTCCCGCCGAACATTGTTGGCCTTGCGCCTAAATCAGAAACCATTATTCTTTGCTGGCACCAATATTTAATCTAGAACTCTGAAACCTTAAATGTTAATGCAGTGTCAGTCTGGATGAAGGGTTTTTTGGTCTGGTAAAGAAGGAAACACATCAAAAAGCCATATATTTTCCCCCCACCCTTAATAATACTGCCAGCTATCACACCCGGCTAAACAATACATGATACGAAAAACAGAAACTATATATACATGAATACACTGAAGCGAAAAACTTAAAGAGTTTGAACAGCGGTAAAAAAGAAGTGTGAATTCACACATATATAGACTTCGGGGGGAGGGTCATGCTGCCAATAATATATTTATATATATCAATATAGGAATATCAGAATATATATATATATATATATATATAGAAAAAAAGATGAAATCGAAAATGCAACTGGAGTCTTATTTTAAAAAAAATAAGACTCCAGTTGCATTTTCGATTTCATCTTTTCTCTCTCTCTCTCTCTCTCTCTCTCTCTCTCTGTATATATATATATATATATATATATATATATATATTAATTCAAAATATTAACAAAATAGATATTCTTGTGATCAATTATATTTTATTATACATATTTCAGAGGTACTGAGTTAAGTTCAACAGTACGTCCTCATATTTTGAATTAATATTAATTCTTGAAAACCTTTTTTT
>OZ024759.1:34577421-34584921 GCA_964016885.1 Eledone cirrhosa | reverse complement strand
ACTTACGAGGGTCGGCTGGAAAGTTCATAGGATGACTATGAAGCAATGATGTTAGAGCTATGAAATCTTGCAGTTATAAATAACTGCATTGTTTCTTTCGAGGGTGTACATTGAATTGAAAAATAAACGTCATTTGGTCGTTTGAGAGTATCTTTGTCAACACATGAACATTTCAGCTGGTCCTCTTCCTATATATATATATATATATATATATATATATATATATATATATATAAATAATTGGTGTTGGATGCTTAAAGCGTCCGTATGCGGTAGGCCGTATGAGCACTCGATACCCTCGTAGAGCGGAGCATGATATCACAGAAAAAAGAGAATCAGTGTTGCGACGAAAGTGATTTATTGGTCATATTACAATTGTTTCTCGGGCGACCACGAAAATCTGCTTCGTAGAATCGAGATGTATCCTAGGACCGCACGATTTCAGAGTCAGGTTTGATCACCATATCGATCGTGCCTCGAGCTGGTCGCCCGAGAAACAATTGTAATATGTCCAATAAATTCCTTTCGTCTCAACACTGATTATCTTTTTTCTGTGATATAATTGTGTGATATATTCTGTGATATAATTGTTTCTATTTTAGGCACAAGGCCGCAATTAACCAATACATTACTGGTACTTTATTTTATCGACCCCGTAAGGATGAAAGGCAAAGTTAACCCCGGCGGGATTTGAACTCATAATGGCAAGGGCCGTAACTCTATGCGTCAAAACATGGTGTACGACTCTCTACCGATACTGTCAATCCACCGCCCTTATATATAAAGAAATAATGGTTTCTGATTTATATACAAAGGCCAACAATTTTGGGATCGGGTAAAGTCGATTAAATCGACCACAGTACGTTACTGGTACTTTATTTTATCGACTCCTTAAGGATCAAAGGCAAGCTAACCTCGGTGGGATTTGAACACAGAACGTAAAGAGACTTAGCTAAATGCTACAATGTATTTTGCCCTTGTATACTGGAGAAACGTGAAATAAATTGGTTTGCTCAAGAACACAACACAGTAGCCTGTCCAAGAATCGAACCGACGACGTTACGATCGTAAATCAAACATTCTAACCCTTAGGCTATGAGTCAAAATGGTGTCGATACAATCGACTTTCCAAGTCGTTCAAATCGCTGGCCTTGTGGAAATGTTAGAAATAATTATATATGAACTGTAATACTTTATTTACAAGATAGTTGTCCTTAAACGAGTATATTTACGATATAAATTATTCCAGCAACAGTGACTCCTATTATAAGGCAAATAACACACACGGGCTAAATGCTAAATTATACGATTTGTCCTCCATGTTATTCAGTGAATAAAGATACATTTTGCTGCTATTTCTAGTATGCCAAATGACTACGTAAAGGCGTCTTCTCGTGTACTACATTTGGTGTTCTGCTGAGCTGAAGAAGATATAATTGTTCTTTATATTACATTCGCTCACTTACAATTTCAATCGTTTGATAAACACGCTAATCATGTGTCCGCCATCATTATTCTCCCTTTTGTTTCATTAAAACGCCCTTTGTATATGCGAAAACATTGTGTTCATTTCAATATCATTTTAAATATAATATGAAATAGTCTAACGATTCGCCAAACCATCTAGGTTTTCCTTTAAACTTCGATTGATAATTTCCATAATAGCGCATAATTCTCACAGAATAGTCTTTGTTAATTATGAAAATATCGATCCAAGATTAAAACCAGGAAAACAAAAGAAACGAAAATGTGTATTTAGATGTAAGAGGGAAAACATGAAAACATCAGACTTTAAGCACGCTCAATTGAATAACTTTCTCCATATCGTAGATATAGTTATTGAAAATTAAGATTTTCATTTATAAAACAAATGAAGTTTCTTCCCCAATCATCACCATCTTAATCATATTTCTAAAGCATAGATTGATTAACAGGGACCTTATTTCTCGTGAAAGCTTATCTTTTACTCATCTTCGTGTTACTCATTCACATTCTATTTGGTATATCTTATTTTGTAAAATTTATTTTATTCTATTTTCTGTGATTTTTCGTTTAAGTACCAATCCGTTGACCTCCAAATTATAAATGTACGCCTTGTTGGATGAATGGATATATAGGTAGCTATGTATGTAGATATAAGTGACTGTAGATGTATATATATAGGTAGCTGTGGATGTATATATTGGTGGATGTAGATGTGTATATATATATATATATATATGGCTGTATATATATATATATATATATATATATATATATAGCTGTATATATATATATATATAGCTGTATATATATATATATATATATATATATATATATATATATATATATATATATGGCTGTGTATGTATATATAGGTAGCTGTGTATGTATATATATATGTATGGTTGTGGATATATATATATAGGTAGCTATGTGTATATATATATATATAGATGGCTGTGGATGTATGTATATATATATATATATATAGGATGCTGTAGAAGTATATATAGGTGGCTGTGAATGGCTGTGTGGATGGTGTACTACTTATATCAGTTTCATCTCATTCGCTATCGCCATAATCAGATATTGTAAACGTAGTTATTTCAACACAACAAAGGAAGAATATTTAACAAGGGACAACCATTCCTCAACACCGTTGTAGAATATTATTACGTTCTTAGAACATCATTTAGAATTTGCTTCCCTCACTCCCCCTCTCTCTCTCTCTCGCATATATACATGCACATACATGTGCATACAACAGGTATATACGCACACAGACATATATACACACACACGTGTGCGAGCACCCCCCCTATATATATATATATATATATATATATATATATATATATATTAGACATATGGTAATGAAAGTGTTAAAGTCATAGACAGTGTTTTTCATTAGAAATATGGTAACGAAAGGGTTAAAGACATAGACAGTGTTTTCCATTGGAAATATGGTAATGAAAGTGTTAATGACATTGACAGTGTATTTCATTAGAAATATTGTAATGAAAGGGTTAATGACATAGACAGTGTTTTCCATTGGAAATATTGTAAGGAAAGGGTTAAAGACATAGGCAGTGTCTTCCATTGGAAATATGGTAATGAAACGGTTAAAGACATAGGCAGTGTCTTCCATTGGAAATATGGTAATCAAAGGGTTAAAGACATAGGCAGTGTCTTTCATTAGAAATATTGTAAGGAAAGGGTTAATAACATAGACAGTGTCTTTCATTGGAAATATAATATTGTAATGAAAGGGTTAAAGACATAGGCAGTGTCTTCCATTGGAAATATGGTAATGAAAGGGTTAAAGACATAGGCAGTGTCTTCCATTGGAAATATGGTAATGAAAGGGTTAAAGACATAGGTAGCGTCTTTCATTAGAAATATGGCAATGAAAGGGTTAAAGACATAGGTAGCGTCTTTCATTAGATATATGGTAATGAAAGGGTTAACCCTTAAATATTCAACCTGGATGAAGGTCATGCATTGAGAGAAGGAAATAATTCTTTGATGTCTTTCTCCGTCGTCGAACTTTACGAAATGTTAACGATAATTAATAAACTTGTCGCTGGATTAATCTAAGGAACATGATATTCCTCTTTTAAATAATTTGATCAAAGAATTGATGATTGCGTTTATCATCTTAATCTGTTTCTTCACAATCACATCAAATATTATCAGAACTATGTTGAGATCTGACATCCTATTACGGCTACGTTGTACGCATTGGTTGGGATTCTATAGCAGTTGCTGGTATATTTATACCTGTTTCAAAACTCCCCCTCTACTAGTTAAGATAAAGATGTCTAGATTGTTACACAAGGCCTGCATTTAGAAGAAGGAACAACTATTAATCGATATTTTTGATGGGCAAAAGCAACCAGTGGGAGACCCAGTGGTAGACCCCGAACAAGACGGTTTGGATAACATTCATGCTATGCTGATGGTCACGCTTGTGGATCTAGCCGGATCAGTTAGAGGTGGTTGTTTCTGATATGACACGCTGGTAGATGTGCTTGGGGACTCTACCCCACGACCCTCCCAGGACTATGTAAATGACAAAGAAGAAGCAAAAGAAGATGAAGCAGATGAAAGAGAGGAAGAAGAAGCAAACGAAAGAAGAGAGAAAACAAAAGAAGGAAGAGAAGACAAAAAAGGCAGAAAAATCGAATCACAGACACCTCTACTTAATGATTTTACATTTCACCCGACACACAATAACGACAGCAAGGACTCTATGGTTCACGAAGTAAAATGTCCAGAAGACTGTCCCCAAATATAAGTGGACATGTGATGTGAAACCGTCCAGATAAATGGCAGTCTTTGCTGAGCATATTACGATGACCACTGGACATATTATGATGACCAGTGGACATATACTTCTGTATTATACCACTCTCTTTAAAATAGTGACTGAAATGGCCAGGCTTATTGAAGCTACACGTAAAATATGGAAAGCTGTAGGTGGTAGCCTGGCCAGTCTGTCGTAATAACAGCTAAATCCTCCCTCTTATGAAAAAAGAAAACCAACGAAAGCGAAGGACATATTAGAAAGTATAGTCTTTGATAGACGAATAAGCTAAGCAATAACGACAACAACGACAACAAAAACATTAACAACATCAACAACAGTAGAAATAAACGACGACAACAACAACAACAACAACAACAACAACAGCAGCAGTAACAAAACTAACTTTCATAATATACAATAGCAACAACAACGACAACAACAACAACACCAGCTATTAAATAGTTTAAAAATCTATATACCAAAGCTATATCACAAAACAACCTTCTCTTCAATACGATATATTTGGTGATATGGTCGACATTGGCGTTAGATTTTCTTCTGCAGTATAGCAATGGTGGACGTGTTGCCTTCCTTTAATGGCGATCACACATCTAGATAAATGTGAGCGTTTAATATAATTGTTAAAAGTGTTTGAGCTGAGGAGATAGGAAAAGGCTGTAACCGCTGGTGATGAGTATGGAGGGTATGATAATACATCGATCCTTTGACCGGAACTTAAGAATCTTATCTGCTGGGACCAGCTGCGAATCTATTTACCTTGACAAGCTAATCTAAATATCCTTTCTGTTAATGGAATAAATAATTGACTCACAGAAACGGAAATGTATGACATCAGCCAGGCAAAGCAACGGAACCTTATATTTGATAATATTTCATATGAAATGGCTTGACCAAAAATGCTGGGTGTTCTATTATGATTATATATACATATATACATACATATATACATACATATATACATATATACATACATATATACATACATATATACATATATACATGCATATATACATTCATATATACATATATATATACATACATACCTATATATGTGTTTGTGTATATACATGTGTAAGTATACATATGTGTATGTATATATATATATATATATATATATATATATGATATGATATGTGTGTGTATATAATTAATTTCTCGCATCACTAAGTATTGGGGTTGAGTTGTTTGGTCCTAACGAATATACGAAGGTAGGCTGACTATGGAGGAGTGATGCTAGAGCTGTCAAATCTTGCATGCATTAGTAACTGAATTGTTTCTTTCAGGGACTATGTTGAAAAATAAAACCTCATTTAATCATACCACGAGAGTATCTTGGTCAGCCTATGAAGATTTCAGTCGACCCTTTTGATTAAAGAACAGTCTTCACCAGTCTACACCATTCCCCGCAATGGAAAAAATGGACACCAGCGCGCGTTATAGGTGCTTATATGACATGGTATTCGACTATTTTCTGTAGCTAAATTACGGCAAAAGCTTATAATTCTATTTTCAAAACTTTCAGTCATCGCTGTATTTAAAAACTCACATGCTGATTATATAAATATATAAATATATAGTTATAATAAATCTGAAGACTAAAATTCGAAGAGAGCTCGATAAGGATTATATATATATATATTCACCGTTAAGGGTGAAAGCGGCGATTCTTTGCTTAAACTTAAATCTGTTCTTATAATATCTCTATATATATATAACTTATGCAAAGTTATCAACGGGTAGAGTACTGGTAAAGCCTTAAGTTGTTCTATATTTATATATATGGTCCTCTGAATTAGATATATTTTACCGAAGTTTTAATTGAGATGTTCTCTATATTTCTGAAAAATAACCTTCTGTATATTATATATATAATTTTATATATACATAATATATATATATATATATATATATATATATATATATTATATATATATATTTATATATACATACGTTCTATAAGACCAGATAAGCCAAACCCATCATGGTTGCTAGATCAACGAAATAACTAGAAGAATTTGAGAATGTCGGTAATCTCTGAGAATCTGAAATAAGTATTGATTTTTTCACAGCATTACACTTTGGTAAATATTTGCATGCTGTGCATTACATTTTCGAACATAAAAACTAGCGTCTATCAAACATCTATTCGGTTGTATGTATTCAGTCAATATTCTCTGCACTCACATCGATTGACGATACCGTGTCTAATTAGCTAACAATTCTAAGGTAGTTGACATTTATTGGCTGTAGCTATTAAGTCGCAAATTACAACCACGATATATCTGGTCAATGTTTATTATAGATTTCTATGATGTAATTTTGTTGTTGTTGTAGTAGTTGTTGTAGTTGTTGCTGCTACTCTTGTTGTTGTTGTCTCTTTGTCTCTAGCTAGTCCACAGCAGTTATATCTCGTGTGTCTACTTAGTCAACCTCGACGGGATACGAACGCCATTTTAACATCGATAACAAAAAAAATACAGCTCAGCCCACGTGCTATTTATATGTGTGTGCATTATCACTCATCGTCAATTAACGGTGCTTATCTACTCGATATCGATACATCCAACCACTACAATGTATTGGTCTTATTTACTCAATAATGATAAACCCAACCCCTACAATATAAGGAGCTGATCTATTCAACATTGATAAAGCCAAGTCCTACAATATAGGGGCTTATGTTACTCAACAAAGATAAACCCAAGCCTTACAATATAGGGCTTATCTACTCAACAACAATAAACCCAAGCCATACAATATAGGGCTTATCTACCGAACAATGATAAACCCAAGCCAGACAATATATGGGTCTTATCTACCCAACATCGATAAATCCAAGCTCTAAAACGAAAGGGACTTTACTCAACAACGATAAATCCCTACAATATATGGGGTTAATCTTAACCCAAGAAAGGAGAGCCTGGTTGTCTAGCTGTATCCTAAGAACTAGCAGCAGAATCTACTTGTCTTTAACACATGGCTTAGATTCTTTTGTGTTCATTGTTATTGCACCATGAAATGAAGTATCTTGCTCAAGGATACAGCACACCACCAGGATTCGAACACAAACACTTATGAGCGTAAACCGAATACTCCTTAACACTAAGTGGTTTTGTTCAAGATTATAACACGGTGCTAGGATTCGAACACACAACCTTGTTGTCTTGTTCAAAGATTCAACTCACCAC
>OZ024759.1:34572421-34574921 GCA_964016885.1 Eledone cirrhosa | reverse complement strand
GGTGTATATGTATGTGTAAATGTGTAAATACATATATATATATATATACACACATATAGATGCATGTGTGTGTATATATGATAGTCAAATATGGTAGATGCTGTGATTCAAGCTACTTAATTGGTGGTAAAAATGCATATTTGTGCTGAAGATTTCCAAACACATTTTAATGCTTCTCATAATCTCTTGCCGTAATACCACACAACTAGCGACACCTACGCTACAGACTTGAATCTAATTGAATTAATTTCAAACAAGCTTTTTTAGTTCAACATTTTCCTCCTTTTTTTCTTTGCTTCATTATTATTATTATTATTATTATTATATAAATGAATGAATAAAGAAACCATTATTATTAATATTTTTATTATATAAATAGAGAAATAAACCATTATTATTATTATTGTTGTTATTATTATTATTATTATTATTATTATTTTTCTTATAATGATCATCATCATAATTAATATCACCATTAATATTATTATTATCAATATCATTAGCATTTTATTATCATCATCATCATAAATATCATCATCATCGTCATTCTCATTATTATCATCATCATTATTATCATTATCATTATTATTATTATCATTATCAGCGTTATCATTATCATCATTCTTATTAATTATTCTTGTTAATTATTATCATTTTTATCCTTTTTATCATTATTATCATTATCATTATTATTATTTAAACATCCATATAATCGTAATTACGTACACATCTAATTAAATAGTGAAAATGATTCATCAAGAAATATTTCTATAACATTTAAAATCTTTTATAGATTTAGAAAAGCAAATTTAATTTTTACTATTTTTTCTCAAAAGTTTATTTTATTTTATTTTATTTTTCTGAAGTTTTGTTTATGTTTTGTTTTTTATGTTATTTTTATGTTGTTGTTGTTTTTTACTGATCACATTCATCCTCTCCTCGAGATAACTCCTCATCAGAGTTTGGAAATCTTTTTCTTTAGAAATGAATGTATATATGATTTTAAAAAGATATCCGGTACAGAGATATCGGCAGAACCAGGCATCCCTATGCTCAAAATTAAGAATAGGAAGAAAAAAGAAAAATGAAAAGAAATAATAATAATAATAATAATAACAATGATAATAATAAATATAATAAATATAAAGAGGTGAACGAGAGTGAGAGAGCTGATTGTTTATTTGAATGTTGTGAAGGAAACGGTGAAGTTAAAATTATATATACTTTTTGAAAAGACAGGTCGTCGGAAATGAGAAATAAAGGGGGAGAATTGACTGACAGGAAGTGAAATAAAAAGAAGGATGAAATATATGAAGATTATGTTACCACCCAACGAACGTTCAGGATGTAGAAAGAAATAAGTTCGGAAATGAGAGAGACATAAAACCGATATCAAAATGTATGTAGTTACATCTCTTGAAAAGCAAAACTGAAAGTGAAAATAAAACTAGGAAAACAACAACAATAAACAAACAAAGCAACAAATAATCTAAAAACTACAAAAGGGAAATAAGAAATAAAAGAAAAGAAAGAGATAAGTTGTATCTTAAGCGAGACGAAAGCTTTAAGAATATAACGAAGAATCGTTTTACAGGAAATGAAAGAAGTGGAAAATACAAGGTGCCAAGATATTTTTTTAATCACTTCATTTCACTCTTACTGATGAAGAGAAACCCAATGTGCACACAGGAAGGAAAATAGATTAAAATATTTGATTGATATTAGTGAAAAGGGGGCGGAGGTTGCTGGTGGTAGTGGGGAACCTTACCTTTATATTTGGAATAAAAGGAATTCAGAGAGTGAGAGAGGAGAGAAAACAAGACAGAGATAAAAAAGAAAGATAAAGATTAAGAGAGGAGAGAAAGAGAGGGGAGAAAAAGAGAGAGAGAGAGAGAGAGAGAAAGAGAAGGAGAAAGAGAAAGATAGAGAGATGGATAAAGATAGAGAGATGGATACAGAGAGAGAGAGAGTGTGTGCTGGAATGCGCATGTAAAAATATGTGGATAAATACATATTTTTCTATTGTACAATTAGATTAAAACAACTGGATATATCCTCGATATTTGTTTAAAAAATTAAATAGAATCCTCGCCTCACCTCATACCCCATCACACGCCGCCTTACAGCAAACCGGAAGTATTCCTTTGTGTTACTACAGTGTTCGTTAAGAGCTTTCTTTATTGCAAACTAATATAAGTAGAACGTGGTTTATGAAACACTGGAATAATTATCATAGCTTGCAGACAGTTTCAACCTAACTTTCATTAGTGTTATGTTCAACGTATTTTTTTAAACGCCATTTTGTGTATTTTTTTCTTTTTAACTTTGTTGTTGTTTCTCGGTTTTGTTTTGTCTATGAATGAAAGAAAAAGCATCGCCTCATTGATTTTTTGGTATAATAATTTCTATATGTTTAAAAAAAAAAAATTTTTTTTTCTTCTTCTTTCTATATAATTTCAACTTACTTTAAATAGCTTCACTATACAACTTTAAATAGCTA
>OZ024759.1:34557421-34559921 GCA_964016885.1 Eledone cirrhosa | reverse complement strand
TTCGATCCCAAGGTATGTCTTCTAGTGGAATCGTCAATTACTTTTCTTTGATAATAATTCACTATATATATATATATATATATATATATATATATATATATACACGTATATATATATATTTATATATATATATATACATACTCTACTGCCGCAAGTATTGAGTACTCTCTTGTGTAATGGTCAAACTAGTTTACAATTGAATGCATACTGATATATATATATATATAGATATACACAGACATGTTGAACAATGAAAACAAAAGGCGACGTTTGGTGCTTAATCGGTTTATACATGTGTGTGTATATATATATATATATATATATATATATATATATATATAGGTGTGTGTATATGTGCATATATGTATGTGTATGTGCATGCATGTATGTATTAGTGCTTAATCAGTATATATGCATATATATATATATATATATATATATATATATATATATATATATATATATATATACGCACACACACACATACATGTGTGTGTGTGTGTGTGTTCAACGGTAAACCATGTCTTTGCACTGTGAGATTAACCAATCGCCCACGATGCAATTAACAAAGAAAATCGACGGCGTTATCGGTTAAATTAGCAGACTTTTATAACTATTTACTATAAGTAATGCCAGGAGCATCACGCGACTACCAGCCTGGAATGGGTCTCCTTCGCTTTCTACGACGAGTGTAACAGTTTTTCGATCAACGGGATACTCTACTCTTGAAATTAACTCTTAACTGTTAATAGGTGAGGACCTGGTGTATAATATAGGCCAATAAATTTGGTAATAGTGGAAGAGTTGATGTGAAATAAAGGCCAATAAATTTGGTAATAGGGGCAGAGTTGATGTGAAATATAGGCCAATAAAGATGGTAATAGTGGCAAAGTTGATGTGAAATATAGGCCAATAAATTTGGTAATAAGGGCAGAGTTGATGTGAAATATAGGCCAATTAATTTGCTAATAGGGGCAGAGTTGATGTGAAATATAGGCCAATAAAGATGGTAATAGTGGCAAAGTTGATGTGAAATATAGGCCAATAAATTTGCTAATAGGGGCAGAGTTGATGTGAAATATAGGCCAATAAAGATGGTAATAGGGGCAGAGTTGATGTGAAATATAGGCCAATAAAGATGGTAATAGTGGCAGAGTTGATGTGAAATATAGGCCAATAAAGATGGTAATATTTACAAGATGACCAATTTCAACTCGGTCAGCAAAACCCCTACCTCTGGCCCGAGTTAATTCCAACTTCGTCAACAAACCCCCTACCATTGGCCCGGGTCAATGCTAACTTTGTCAGCAAAAGCTCTACCTCTGGTCCGGCCTAAATAAGTGAACACACTGCCTGATTGATTCTTTGATGTTTCTATCGATTACGTCTTTTTACAGACGATTAGTTTGACACGTGGCCATTGAATTAAATAGGTTACTATTGCACAAACGGCTAGATTGGCGTCTGTGAGATATGTCGAACGTCATATTTACTGGAGATGCTTGAAGGGAAGTAGTAGTAGTGGTGGTAGTAGTGGTGGTGGTGGTAGTAGTAGTGGTGGTAGTGGTGGTAGAAGTGGTGGTGGTGGTAGTGGTGGTAGAAGTGGTGGTGGTGGTGGTGGTGGTAGTGGTCGTGATGGTAGTAGTGGTGGTGATGGTAGTAGTGGTGGTAGAAGTGGTGGTAGTGGTGGTAGAAGTGGTGGTAGTGGTGGTAGAAGTGGTGGTAGAAGTGGTGGTGGTGGTAGTAGTGGTGGTAGTAGGTAATAATAGTAGGTTGGTGGCAGTGGTAGTAAGAATAGTAATAGCCGTGGTAGTAGTGGTAGTAGTGGTAGTAGTATCAGTGGTAGTAGTAGTAGTAGTAGTTGGCATAGTAGTGGTAGTAAGGGTAGTAGTAGTGGTAGTATAAGTAGTAGTAGTAGTAGTAGCGGTAGTACTAGTAGTAGTAGTAGCGGTGGTAGTAGTGGTCGTAGTAGTGGTAGTAGTTGTGGTCGTAGTAGTTGTACAAGTAGAAGTAGTAGTAGTAGTACTATATATGAAGGCTGGCGGGTGGGTGGTGTTGGCGGTGGTATAGTTGTATTGTGGTAGTGGTGTCAGTGGTAAAGATGGATGTATGAATGGTGATGTTAATGGTGGTATAGTAGTATGAATGGTAGTGGTGGTGTAGACGTATGGTGATGGTGATGGGGGTGGTATAGATATATGAATGGTGGTGTTGGTGGTGGTGGTGGTGGTAAAGATGGATGTATGAACAGTGGTGTGGTGGTAGCATAGTTGTAGGAAAGGTGCTGGTATAGTTGTATGAAGGATGGTGTTGGTGGTGGTGTAGTTTTGGGATGGTGGGGATGGTGGTGTTATATATGGTGGTGGTGTAGTTTTGAGATGGTGGTGATGGTGGTGCTACAGATGGTGGTGGTGGTGGTGTAGTTTTGAGATGGTGGTGATGGTGGTGATACAGATGGTGTTGGTGGTGGTGTAGTTTTGAGATGGTGGTGATGGTGGTG
>OZ024759.1:34549921-34552421 GCA_964016885.1 Eledone cirrhosa | reverse complement strand
TGGGTGGTCAGGTTTCCCGCTGCTTCAGTACCAGTTTGGGCTATGTGAACCCGTCCAACCCTTACTAGTAAGGAAATCGGGCGTTAAACAACGACGGCGAAAACTACAATAACGACGTTTACGACGACAATGAACAGAGTTTATGTATGGAAGAGTAGATAGATGTACGGAACACGAAACTAAAGATATATTGATGTAAATAGCAAGAAAGACAGCAGGAGAGAAAACATGTTAACTGCCAGAAGACAGCAACATCTATCAGGAAATGAAATCTTAATTATTAAAGTGAAAACTAAGCCGACAAACAGACAGAACTAGACAAGTTATCCTTCATATAGTTAGTTACATATCTATTAATATCATTATCAATGTATGTATATACATTATATACATTATATATATATATATATATATATATATATATATATATATATATATATATAGAGAGAGAGAGAGAGAGAGAGAGAGAGATAGTTATGTGTGTATATGTTCTCCATACAATGCAATACAACTCACGTAACACAACACCATGTCATACGTGAAACACGCTACAGTAAACCACATAACAAAACAACGCAACATCACACCCCACTGCGCCACACAACACAACGCCACACAACAGAACGCCACACAACACAACGCCACACAACACAAAACACACAACACAACGTCACACAGCACAACACAACGCCACACAACACAACGCCACACAGCACAACACAACGCCACACAACAGAACGCCACACAACACAACACACACAACACAACACCACATTAGGCCATATGCTAAACAGGCTACAGTACACCACATGATTTCACAACATTACTCCACAACATCATAACGCACCACACCTCATCTCACCACAAACCACTACGCACCACACCACAGCACACCACACCTCACAACCACCATTAACATAATTTTACCACACCACACCACCCAGTGTCATACCACCACCACTCCGCCCCGTACCATCACCACCTCTCCATTACCACACCACGTGGTAATATACCGTATCCTATCAGACCACTAAAACACCATCACCATAGTACAGGACACCACACCACACCATTGGAGACCACTCCCACCGTACCACAACACAACACCACACCACTGGACATCACACCACACCATTGGAGACCACTCCCACCGTACCACAACACCACACCACAGGACACCACACCACAACACCACACCACTGGACATTATCTCCCACAACACCTCACCACACCATTGGAGATCACTCCCACCGTACCACAACACCACACCACTGGACATCACACCACACCACAGGACACCACAACAGCACACCACTGGACATTATCTCCCACAACACCTCACGACACCATTGGAGACCACTCCCACCGTACCACAACACCACACCACAGGACACCACACCACAACACCACACCACTGGACATTATCTCCCACAACACCTCACGACACCATTGGAGACCACTCCCACCGTACCACAACACCACACCACTGGACATCACACCACACCACAGGACACCACACCACAACACCACACCACTGGACATTATCTCCCACAACACCTCACCACACCATTGGAGACCACTCCCACCGTACCACAACACAACACCACACCACTGGACACCACACCACAACACCACACCACTGGACACCACACCACAACACCACACCAATCCAATCTGTAATTTACAATACGACCTCCCGTGGTTTAATGGTCCTTACTACAAAAAAAACCTGTTACAAAAGTACTTTTGGGTTGACTGCTTTACTGTTCCACAATCAATGTCTTCCTGTCTTCTCCTTATTCTCCCCCTCTCTTCCGGTCACCATATTCCCCCCCCCCATTTCTATAATCCTCCCTCGTCACAACTCTCTCTCTCTCATTCCTATCTTTATCTTCCTTCTCTCTTACAGCTTATAACTCTCTCTTATATACATTCTCTCTCTATTTCTCACTCGTATATAATATCTCTCTCTCTCCGCACCACTACATCTTTGTAACTACTCCCTCTCTTTCTCTCTCTCTCTCTATATGTATATATATATATATATATATATATATATATATATATATATATATATGTATATATATATAAATATATATATACACACGTACATACACACACATATATAGACGTAAACACAATTATATAGATGTATACACACACCCATATGTGTATATATATATACACACGCCTCACGCCCGGATACACACACGCACACACACACACATATATATATATACACGCACCTTACACAGATGTACACACGCCTCACGCCCGGATACACACACACACACACACACACACACACACAAACACACATATATATATATGTAAATATATAAACACACATGCATATGTATGCATACATATAACTGTTTTCATTCGCAGTTTCTGGTCGACTGGAGAAATATCAGTAAAACAACAACAACAACAACAACAATACAAACATCTTCAAATAGAAAGAATACTTATTTACAATCCCAAACCCCAAATGACTCAC
>OZ024759.1:34539921-34544921 GCA_964016885.1 Eledone cirrhosa | reverse complement strand
ACCACCACCACCCTTACCACCCTTACCATCACCACCATCCTTACCACCCTTACCAACCTTACCCCACCATCAGTAGACATGGCCGCCATCACAGTTATTTTTTAAACTAGAAAATATTTCAATTTTCCCTCCTGTTTTAATATTTATTTATTTTCTGTTGGAATTATTGAAATCAGATCGAAACTATCGATTAGTTATCAGGGTTTGAAGCATGTTTTACTGGCACACTGACACACACATATATATACTGACACACACACATATATATACTGACACACACACATGCTGACACATATCCATTGCCACACACTGACACAGACATACACACAACCTGACACAGACATACACACACACACTGACACAGACATACACACACACAGATATACACACACACTGACATACACACACACAGATATACACACACACTGACACAGACATACACAGGCTCGCAATCGGTTTACAGAAAATGTAGAGGATCACATACATTTATACGCACAATGTATATATATATATATATATATATATATATATATATATATATATATATATAAAGAGAGAGAGAGAGAGAAAAGAAAGAGATGGAGAGAGAGAGAGAGAGAGGGGTTCACATATACATATATACGCACAATGTATATATATATATATATGTATATATGTATATTTTCCGTCGATTTTCCATCGATTTTTCCGTCGATTTTCCGTCTATTTTCCATCGGTTTTCCGTCGATTTTCCAGCTAGTTCCGGTTACTTCCGTCTATTTTCCGTCGATATTCCGTCGATCTTCCGTCGATTTTTTGTCAATTTTCCGTCTATTTCCGGCTATTTCCGGTTATTTCCGGGCAATTCCGGGTATTACTGCTGTTTATATATGTTATTATTTAAGGATTGGCAGTATCGGTAGAGTGTCTGACGCCATGATTTTCAACAAAGAGTTACGGCCCTTTATGGTCTGAGTTCAAATCCCGCCGAGGTCAACTTTGCTTTTCATCCTTACGGGGTCGATAAAATAAAGTACCAGTAATACACTGGGATAATTGCTGGCCTTGTGCCAAAAGTAGAAACAATAAATTAATAAACACAATTTTTTGAACGTGAAAAATAGACAGGAAATCGAAGGAAAATAGACGGAAATAGCCGGAAATAGCTGAAAATATCCGGAGATAGCCTGAAATACCGGGAAATAACCGGAAATAGTCGGAAATAACCGGAAATAGTCGGAAATACCCGGAATTACCCGGAAATATATATATATATATTATAAATATTTACGGCTAGGTATTTATATATATATATATATATTATAAATATATATATATATATATATATTATATATATATATATATATATATATATATATATCATAAATAGAATGTTATATTTATAACTCAATTTCTAATTTTTAAATATTACACCACCTTTGTGTTCTCGGTGTAAATCCTGTCGAGATTAATTTACAATTTTATAATTTTAGAGCAGCAAAATATAGTACCAGTCATTTTATGGGTTCAATTTAATCGATCAGCTTCTCCCCGGAAGCTGATCGATTAAATTGAACCCATAAAATGACTGGTACTATATATATATATATATATATATATATATATATATATATATATATATGATACGAAAAATTTGAAATAAATTATGTGTTTCCAATAAAAGTTAAAAGAAAGAATTATTGAAAGTAAGAAATTATTGGAATCCAACCTTTAATTAAAAGCTGGGTGGACATGCTCAACATCTAGGTTTCATTCAGGTCCAAGTGTCTCACAATTCATTGCAACGAACGTTTCGTGTCTTCAAACCTAAGTGTCTTCTAACGTAAGTGTCTTCAAACCTAAGTGTCTTCTAACGTAAGTGTTTTCCGGGTATTTCCGGGTATTCACGGGTATTTCCAATTATTTTCGGGGTTTACCGGGTATTTCCGGTTATTTCCGGTTATTTCCGGCTATCTCCGGTGTTTGCCGGCAATTTCCGGCAATTTCCAGATATTTTCGGCTATTTTCGACCATTCCAAGGTATTACCCGTTATATCCGGCCAGTTCCAGGGTTTTGCAGGTATTTCCGCCATTTCCGGATATTTTCGACCATTTCCGGGTATTTCAGACTATATCCGGTGTTTTCCGGGTATTTCCGCCTACTTCCGGGTATTTCCGGCTATTTCAGGTGTTTTACGGGTATTTCTAATATTCCCGCTTAATTCCGGGTATTTCCGACGATTTACGGATATTTCCGCCTATTTCCGGGTATTTTCGGCTATTGCCGGGTACTTCCGGTTATTTCCGACTATTTCCGGATATTTCCGATCATTTCCGGCTATTTCCTATTTTGGTTAATGCCTTCACGGATGCACAGTGGGATCCAACATTCGCGCATGTGCACTAAGGTCCAAACTTGGCGCATGCGCAGTGCGGCCCAGCCTTCACGCATGCGCTGATGGATCGAATTGTCGCGCATGCGCACTCCGGACCAACCTTCGCGCATGTGCACTATGGTCCAACCTTCGCGCATGCGCAGCGCTGTCCAACCTTAGCGCATGCGCAGTAGGATTCAACATTCGCGCATGAGCAGTACGGTCCAACCTTCGCGCATGCTCAGAACGGGCCGAGCTTAGCTCATGCGCAGTGCTGTCAAACCTTCACGCATACGCAGTGGGATCCAACATTCGCGCATGCGCACTACGGTCCAACCTTGGCGCATGCGCAGTGCGGCGCAACCTTCACGCATGCGCAGAGGGATCCTACCTTAGCGCATGCGCAGTAGAGTATTTCCGGTTATTTTCGGCTATTGCCGGGTATTTCCGGTTATTTCCGGCTATCTCCGGTGTTTGCCGGCAATTTCCGGCAATTTCCAGATATTTTCGGCTATTTTCGACCATTCCAGGGTATTACCCGTTATATCCGGCCAGTTCCAGGGTTTTGCAGGTATTTCCGCCATTTCCGGATATTTTCGACCATTTCCGGGTATTTCAGACTATATCCGGTGTTTTCCGGGTATTTCCGCCTACTTCCGGGTATTTCCGGCTATTTCAGGTGTTTTACGGGTATTTCTAATATTCCCGCTTAATTCCGGGTATTTCCGACGATTTACGGATATTTCCGCCTATTTCCGGGTATTTTCGGCTATTGCCGGGTACTTCCGGTTATTTCCGACTATTTCCGGATATTTCCGATCATTTCCGGCTATTTCCTATTTTGGTTAATGCCTTCACGGATGCACAGTGGGATCCAACATTCGCGCATGTGCACTAAGGTCCAAACTTGGCGCATGCGCAGTGCGGCCCAGCCTTCACGCATGCGCAGATGGATCGAATTGTCGCGCATGCGCACTCCGGACCAACCTTCGCGCATGTGCACTATGGTCCAACCTTCGCGCATGCGCAGCGCTGTCCAACCTTAGCGCATGCGCAGTAGGATTCAACATTCGCGCATGAGCAGTACGGTCCAACCTTCGCGCATGCTCAGAACGGGCCGTGCTTAGCTCATGCGCAGTGCTGTCAAACCTTCACGCATACGCAGTGGGATCCAACATTCGCGCATGCGCACTACGGTCCAACCTTGGCGCATGCGCAGTGCGGCGCAACCTTCACGCATGCGCAGAGGGATCCTACCTTAGCGCATGCGCAGTAGAGTATTTCCGGTTATTTTCGGCTATTGCCGGGTATTTCCGGTTATTTCCGGCTATTTCGGATCATTTCCGGCTATTTCCGGGTATTTTCAGTTATTCCCGGGTATTTCCGGTTATTTCCGGGTATTCCCAGCTATTCCCGATTATTTCCGGCTATTTCCGGGTATTTCCGGTCATTTCCGGGTATTTCCGGTTAATTTAGGTTATTTCCGGTAATTTTCGGGTATTTCCGGTTGTTTCTGGGTATTTCCGGGTGTTTCCGTTCATTTCCGGGTGTTTCCAGTCATTTCCGTGTATTTCCGGTCATTTCCGGTTATTTCCGGTAATTTTCGGGTATATCCGGTTGTTTCCGGGTATTTCCGGCTATTTACGGGTATTTTCCGCCATTCCCAGCTATTTCCGGGTATTTCCTGCTATTTCCGGTCATTTCCAGTATTTTCGGCTATTTCCGGGTATTTCCGGATATTTCCGGGTGTTTCCGGGTATTCCCGGTAATTTCCGGGTATTTCCGGGTATTTCCGGTAGTTTTCGGGTATTTCCGGCTATTTCCGGGTGTTTCCGGTCATTTCCGGCTATTTCCGGTAATTTTCGGGTATTTCCGGTCATTTCCGGTCAGTTCCGGCTATTTCCGGTAATTTTCGGCTATTTCCGGGTATTTCCGGTAATTTCCGGTAATTTCCGGGTATTTCCGGTAATTTTCGGGTATTTCCGGCCATTTCCGGGTGTTTCCGGTCATTTCCGGCTATTTCCGGTAATTTTCGGGTATTTCCGGGTGTTTCCGGTCATTTCCGGCTATTTCCGGTAATTTTCGGGTATTTCCGGGTATTTCCGGTCATTTCCGGGTATTTCCCGTCATTATCGGGTATTTCCGGTTATCTCCGGCTATCTTCGGCTATTTCCAGCTATTTACGACTGTTTTCCGTCGATTTCACGTCGATTTCCTCTCTATTTTCCGTCTATTTTCCGTCTATTTTCCTTCGATTTTCCGACTATTTTCCGTCGGGTTTCCGTCGATTTTGCGTCTAGTTCCGTTTAGTTCACTTCGATTTTCTGTTGATTTTCAGTCTATTTTCCGTCGGTTTTCCGTCGAATATCCGTCTATCTTCCGGCTAGTTCCATTTAGTTTCACAATTCATTGCAACGAACTTTTGTCGTGTCTTCAAACCTAAGTGTCTTCGAACGTAAGTGTCTTCTAACCTAAGTCTCTTCTAACCTAAGTGTCTTCTAACCTAAGTGACTTCTAACCTACGTGTCTTCTAACCTAAGTGTCTTCTAACGCGTCTTCTAACCTAAGTGTTTTCCGGGTATTTCCCAGTATTTGCGGCTATTCACGGCTATTTCCGGGTATTTCCGGTGTATTTCGGTTATTTCC
>OZ024759.1:34532421-34534921 GCA_964016885.1 Eledone cirrhosa | reverse complement strand
GAGAGCGAGAGAAACTGAGAGAGAGAGAGAGAACGAGAGAGAGAGAGAGAGAGAAAGACTGAGAGGCTGAGAGAGAGAATGAGAGAGAAAGAGAGAGAGAGAGAGAGAGCAAGAGAGACTGAGCGAGAGCGAGAGAAACAGAGACTGAGAGCGAGAGATAGAGAGCGAGAGAGACAGAGAGAGCGAGAGAAACTGAGAGAGAGAGAGAGAACGAGAGAGAGAGAGAGAGAGAGACTGAGAGAGAGATAGAGACTGAGAGAGAGACTGAGAGAGAGATAGAGACTGAGAGAGCGAGAGAGAGAGAGAGACTGAGAGAGCGAGAGAGAGACTCTGAGAGAGAAAGAGAGAGAGAGGGACAGGCAGAGGGTGAGAGGACGATAGACTGACAGCGAGAAAGACAGAGATAGATTGATATGGGGGGAGACACAGAGACGAAGGGGGAGTGAAAGAGAAAGTGAACCCCCCCCCCCTGCAAACATGCGTTCTTTGAAAAAACACCCTGCAAACGTGACCTCTTTGATTTGCTATTGTACAAGTGGAACATAGATCATGGTCGTGAAATTCCTTGGCATTTGTATTTCTGGAGACAATATATACCTTACGTCAGTCCACCCACCTTCTACCTTACGTCAGTCCACCCACCTTCTACCTTACGTCAGTCCACCCACCTTCTACCTTACGTCAGTCCACCCACCTTCTACCTTACGTCAGTCCACCCACCTTCTACCTTACGTCAGTCCACCCACCTAACTGTGGTTAGGTAGCTGTCAAGAATACCTAACGAGATCATCTACAAAATGTTCAGCCTTAAAGTCCAATACATCAGTCTTAACGGCCTACCTTAGCTTCCATTCTGTTCCATTCTGTTCCGTTCTATTCCGTTCTATTCGGTTTTGTTCCGTTACCTGGTGTCAGATTGCTGGTATGCGTGTCATGGCTGCTCTGTAATACAACCCGTTGCATGTATTGACTTGTAAAACAAAGGACAACAGCCATTAATAAGTGCTCTTCCTCCTCACCTATAGGGTAGATTCATTACATTCGCACGACAATAGACATATATCACGTATTCCCATTACTACTATTCGGCTAATGCTTCTTGCTTCTTCGATCTCCCATTTGTATTTACAAACATACTTGTTGTTGTTGTTGTTGTTGTTATCACTATTGTATATATTTGTTGTTGTTTTTTGGTGTTTTTTTATTTTTTGGGTTTTCGAAGATTTATCTCATATTGAAATTTACAAAAGTATATTGTCTAATGTTGTTTATATATTAGCCAATAACACACACACACACATACACACATACACACATACACACATACACAGACACACACACACACACACACAGACACATAGACACACAAATACATTGAGAGACAGAGGCTGACACACACACACACACACACACACACACACACACACAGACACACATATATTGTGAGAGAGAGATAGATACACAAACATACACATATACACACATACACAGATACAAAGACAAAACACACAATGAGAGACACACAGACACAAGCAGATACTAACACATTTAGATACAAACAAACACAGATACTAACACACAGGCACTAATACACACAGAGACACAGACACATTCAGATACAATCAAATCCAAACACACACAGACAGCCAAACACACAGACACACAAGCATGTACACACAGAGGCACAGAGAGACAGTTACAAGCACAGACACACATATACTAACACACGCATATATATATATATATATATATAGAGAGAGAGAGAGCGAGAGAGAGCGAGAGAGAGAGAGAGAGAGAGAGAGAGCGAGAGAGAGAGAGAGCGAGAGAGAGAGAGAGAGAGAGAAGGAGAAACACAATACATAATAAGACAAATATAAAGTAGCAAAGTTAATGTCGGAATTCATTTCACATTGCTGGCAATAAATAACAGACAATGTGTAGAAAATTCCGACAATAGCTTCTAAGAGACAAACACAGATCATTAAATAACAGTTGATAAAGAGAAGGATGTATGTGACGGGCAAAGAGTTATCGGAGAAAAAACGAAAGCAAAAGCGAAATAAAGAAAAGTATCTTTCGTCACACCTTGTAACATTAACGATGAAAGTTTCAATGTTTTTATCAAGGGAAGAGAGACAAACATAGACCATTAAATAGCAGTTGATAAAGAGAAGGATGTATGTGACGGGCAAAGAGTTATCGGAGAAAAAACGAAAGCAAAAGCGAAATAAAGAAAAGTATCTTTCGTCACACCTTGTAACATTAACGATGAAAGTTTCAATGTTTTTATCAAGGGAAGAGAGACAAACATAGACCATTAAATAGCAGTTGATAAAGAGAAGGATGTATGTGACGGGCAAAGAGTTATCGGAGAAAAAACGAAAGCAAAAGCGAAATAAAGAAAAGTATCTTTCGTCACACCCTGTAACATTAACGATGAAAGTTTCAATGTTTTTATCAAGGGAAGAGAGACAAACATAGACCATTAAATAGCAGTTGA
>OZ024759.1:34517421-34527421 GCA_964016885.1 Eledone cirrhosa | reverse complement strand
GCCTTGTGGGGTGGGGTGGGGTGGCTGTTGCAAAGGGCGTCTCGGGTCATTCTCTGCGGTAACCTTTGCCATTTTATGCGCGGCAGGATGCGGCTGAGGCAACGACCACGCTGGGGTGAAATTTCTGTCTCTACCCTTCTCCCTTTCTATCGTTGTTTGATCCCCTTATTTTGTTTTTCATTTTATTTCCTTTGTTTTCTATCTTGTTTTTGTTCCCTCTAGTAGTGTCTTGTTTTTATTAAATACTACTAAATAATTTCTATATAATATCGATAGTGTTTCATGATATTGTGAGATTTTTTTATATTGAATATATTTGATTTTTCTGTTCAATTTCAATGCCAGGAAACCCAGTGTGAGTGAGTGCCTGTGAAACATACATATACATCAGGTCCGAACACAAAGGAACCAAACTCCCACTGTCACTGCTTCCATCTCTCTCGCTCTCCCCAACTCTCATATATACCAGGTCCGAACACAAAGGAACCAAACTCCCACTGTCATTGCTTCCGTCTCTTCGGCTCTACCCATCTTTCATATACACCAGGTCCGAACACAAAGGAACCAAACTCCCACTGTCACTGCCTCCATCTCTCCCGCTCTCCCCATCTCTCATATACACCAGGTCCGAACACAAAGGAACCAAACTCCCACTGTCACTGCCTCCATCTCTCCCGCTCTCCCCATCTCTCATATACACCAGGTCCGAACACAGAGGAACCAAACTCCCACTGTCACTACCTCCATCTCTCCCGCTCTCCCCATCTCTCATATACACCAGGTCCGAACACAAAGGAACCAAACTCCCACTGTCACTGCCTCCATCTCTCCCGCTCTCCCCATCTCTCATATACACCAGGTCCGAACACAAAGGAACCAAACTCCCACTGTCACTGCCTCCATCTCTCCCGCTCTCCCCATCTTTCATATACACCAGGTCCGAACACAGAGGAACCAAACTCTCACTGTCACTGCATCCATCTCTCCCCATCTCTCACTATTATCAGCAATTGGGCGCCACACGGATAGTCTTGGCAACGGACATTTGACTGGTGAAAGGGAACAAATGATCCTTAATATTGCTGGTTTGTATTGCTAGAAATAGTTACGAAATCTAGCTGAAATCTCTGATGACTATGTTAGAGAGGAGATATGTTGGATAAGATGATTCACTGTTCATTGACAATGAGGAAGTCAGACGGGTATGGTTATGGTTGGATAGCCTTTGATCATACGTCTGTTCACTCAACCAGAACAACACAGACACATAAAAACACAATAATACAAACACATACATACATACAGATATATAACACAGACACCCATCACAGATACCCAATACATACAAACATACATAACCAATACAGACCCACATACCGACGCTATATATATATATATGAATATATACATATATATAATATATATATATAATAGGTTGTATATATATACATAATATATATATATATATTAGGTTGTATATATATAATATATATATATATATTAGGTTGTATATATATATATAATATATATATATTAGGTTGTCTATATATATATAATATATATATATTAGGTTGTATATATATATATAATATATATATATTAGGTTGTATATATATATATAATATATATATAATATATATATTAGGTTGTATATATATAATATATATATATATATTAGGTTGTATATATATAATATATATATATATTAGGTTGTATTATATAATATATATATATATAATATATATATATATATTAGGTTGTATTATATAATATATATATATATAATATATATATATATATTAGGTTGTATATATATATATATATTAGGTTGTATATATATATATATATATATTAGGTTGTATATATATATATATATATATATATATATATATATATTAGGTTGTATATATATATATATATATATATATATATATATATATATATATATTAGGTTGTATATATATATATATATATACGAGGTTGTATATATATATATATATATATATATATGAGGTTGTATATATATATATATATATATATGAGGTTGTATATATATATATATGAGGTTGTATATATATATATATATATATATATATATATATATATATATATATATATATGAGGTTGTATATCTATATATCTATATATATTAGGTTGTATATCTCTATATATATATATATTAGGTTGTATATATATATATATATATATATGAGGTTGTATTTATATATATATATATATATATTAGGTTGTATGTATATATATATTAGGTTGTATATATATATATATATATATATTAGGTTGTATATATATATATATATATATTAGGTTGTATATATATATATATATATACGAGGTTGTATATATATATATACAACCTAACTAGATACAACACCAACACATATGTACACACAACACCACACACACATGTACACACACACACACACACACACACAGACAACCACCACCAAACACAGAGAGAACAACAACAAAAAAACTTGTGTTTTTAGTTCTATTGTATAATACCGTCTGTTTTCAGTATTGTTTTCTTCTACTTCCTGTTGTTAGTGTCACATCTGCAAATTTAAACCTGGTTCGAATTATTGAGTGATTCGAAATTGTCAGAAAACCGGAAATTAATGGAACCAACCTTTCTTTACCGAAGAAATTATGGAAGACCTTTAACACAATTCTGGCCTTTTTTTTTTTTGTCTTTTTCTTCTCAACATTTTTCTATTTTACTTATTTCGTTTTGTGTTTTGTCTTTCGTTCTTTTTACAATAACCACAACAACAATACTAATAATAACAAGAACAATAACAACAATAACAATAACAATAATAATAATAATAATAATAATAACAACAGAGGATTTTTCTCCCTCCGTAGAAAATAGGTTGGGGATGATATTTCATTTCAATTTCTAGAAAGTGCCATAAATTTAAGTGAACAAAGAGAACAAATAGCTATTCACAAATTATTCTTCTCATTCAATCAGGCTCTTTCCTTCTTTCTTTCTATCTTTCTTTGTTTTTTTTTCTTTTCCTTTCCTTTATGTATTTTTTTTTCGTTATTTTCCCTTCCTAGTATTTTCAATAGAAATTATTAATATTATCATTAATCGAAATAATTCAGGTATCAACACCACCGCCATTATTAATATTGGTAATAATAATATTATCATAATTATCACTTTTATTATTGTTAATTATTATTATTATTATTTTCACTTTTATTTTTATTATTGTTATTATATATATTCTTCTTCTTCACACTTACAAATACTATATATATATAGACATACACACACAAATACTATATATATATATATATATATATATATATATATATATATATATATACACACACAAATACTATATATATATATATATAGACATACACACACAAATACTATATATATATATATATATATATATATATATATACACACACAAATACTATATATATATATATATAGATATACACACACAAATACTATTCATATATACACACACAAATAATATATATATATATAGACATACACACACAAATACTATATATATATATACACACACAAATAATATATATATATATATATATATATAGACATACACACACAAATACTATATATATATATATATACACACACAAATACTATATATATATATATATATATATATATGTATATTTATGTATTTTGTAATCGATTCATATTTCTTCTTCATTACGATTCGTTGATGCCTTTTAAAAGAACGAAACGATTTAATTTTGACTTTATCCATAAATTTTGCACCGCATCAATTGATTTTCAATATGTGTAGCATGAGAGGTTTTAGTATATGAATACACTTCAATAACACATACTACATACACACATAACACATAAACATACATGTGTATTAATATGGAACTACACATACACAAGAACACATACGAACACACACATGCATATGGATATGGAACTTTGCTCGTACACACTCACAAACATATATATGAATGTATAATTGCGTTTTTGCGTGGAAAATTAATGCATGCATATATAAATATATGCCTTTGTGTATATGTGTATATATATATATTGTGTGGAAAATTAAAGTATTGTGTGTATATATATATATATATATATATATATATATATATATATATATATATATATATATATATATATATGTTGTGTGTTATGTATTTCCATAGAAAATGTAAAGGAAAGAAGACATATATATATATATATATATATATATATTCCCCAATCGTAGTGTGTTTAATAATTAATGGAACCAAGATTACTGTGTACCAATGAGACACAATTATGTCGAAGTAGATATTGCTTGTGTAAATACTTTAGTTAAAATGATATTAAATGAAATATTCACATAATATTGTATATTTTTTAAATAATTTGATATCCCCATATTTTAATGAGAAATTTCCAGTAATACTTCTCTCCCTTGGAAAGAAATAGTACAACTAATGAATCAGACACGGGCTTACAATGGAATATATACGGAAAATTACTCGAAATAAATGAACGTCTGATACAACGTTGTACAAGGTTTGTTGGTCTCTGTTTCGGCGCGTGAAAGATGAAATGGTTTCATACCTCTTGTTGTGGGAGATCTCGTCCTCAAAGCTCAGATATAAAGATACCAATACAAGAAACGCAGGAATCGGCAAGAATGACCTACAGACCTTGATGGGAAAATAGAGACTGTTGGCATGAAGGTGAGCTTGTTGTCTCATCCAATGATGATGAACAAGATAGGATACAATGGAAAAGAAATGTCTTTGGAGAATTTCTTATGTTTTTATCTTAAATGTTTATTTTTGTTTAGTTTCCTTTATAAACCTTTCCTTCACACAAATAACCCCACACTTTAACATCATGTACCGTCCTTATTGTTCTCTTAATGTAAGCCCTGTGTAGCTAACAAAGAAACCATTATTGCAATTATTATTATCTTTTTGTTATTCTCTAAAATGCTCGGTTCGCATCTTATTAATAAAGAACTTAGCTATATCTAGATGTTGGATTATAATTGGATTCTGCCTGAATGGTAATTAGAACATGGTTGTGACGTTTAAAACCTGGAGTAAGGTTGAGTCACAAAAGGCTCGGGTTTCTATACAGATATATTGAATGCTTCTTAACATCATCGGGGGTGAATTTTAGTAGAATATCGACCCTCCACCGTCGTGTAAATTAAATTAAGGTAGCATGAATAAATGATTTAGTTTCCCATAAAAATGATATAAAATATAAAATAATCCATATGTTATATAGAGTATTGTGTCATTATTTTCACGAATCAATTGTCTTCACTGGATTATTAAATTCCTGTAACTCTATAGAATGTTCACAGCTTGGAACGTTTTTCTGTTAAATTAGATTTAGATATATCCTATATTTATTTCAAAATTTTCGTCATACTGTGTGTGACCTGGTCAATGACGCAGTTCTACTGCAAATCCAATAGCTAAACGCATTCTTTCATGATGTAATTACTTTAGTTTGAACACATGTTATCAGATTAAGTTACTTGTAAGACAAGTGAAACTTTAAAATAATTAATATATGTATTATTGAACCGACTTATACAATGGTGAAATTATTTATTTTTTAAAGGGTTAAAATCATATACAAGAAGAAAGTAGAGCAAAAAGTGAAAAGAGGAAGTAAGATGGGAAAGAGAATCTTTACACTTTTGGGTGAGAGATATATCTCCATAGCTCTTTGTAAAACAGCTAGCATTGGCGCGTAGAACAGCCAGCGACATCAGCTGCCTCATTGCACCATACGGAGTTCGTTGCACAGGCGGCATACATTTCACTCAATTTATTTTTGGAGGAATCCGGAAATCTTACAGAACGTGTATAATATTAATTGTTTTTAATTTTTGGCACAAGGCCAGCAATTAACCAGTGCATTACTGGTACAATATTTTATTGACCCCGTAAGGATGAAAGGCAAAGTTAACCTCGGCGGGATTTGAAATCAGATCGTAAAGGGACGTAACTATGCAGCAAAGCAAGGCGTCCGACCCTCTACCGATACTGCCAATCCACCGCCATTATGTAATAGAGACCACCTGGCCGTAAGTTGGTGAATTAGCAGTGTCGTTAGTATGTCGGATAGAATGCTTTGTGGTATTCCTTCCTTGTGTATTCAGGCCTAGAGTGGAGATGGGCTAAGCCACATTTTAATAAAGGCTCTCAAAATACTGTATAACAATACATACCCCCCTACGACCCCTTCAGAAGTCATGGGACCATACAATTATGTTTCTGGTTGTAGTTAATTACAATTTGATCTGACTTGCTCAATGTAGAAATTGCAATAGTTCACATTTTTTTATGTTTTACACGCTGTTTATTTAATTTTATTCTATTTAACTTCACTTTATTTGTAGGGGATTGTTACATGTAAGTGCAAATACGGATTTCTTTAAATAGATGTTCAGTATCTTAATCTTTTATGTTCATCTTAGTTCAGTCTTTCGAAAACGTGATTCCATTGTATAATAATGAAACAAAATTAAATTCCTCTTGCAATCAATAGATATGCGTGTATTTAAAACATCAGTAGTCTTCATAAACAGCAGTTACAGTAAAACGTAACAAAACAAATGAAAATATGATATATAAAATAAAGAAAACTTTTGAAGAATTCATGCTATTTACATTTTCATATTTATCACAGCAGACTTCTGCTAATTACCAAATAAAAATGAATGCAATTGAATCATTCCTAGAAAATAAATTTATGGCAACTTCTATTTTATCTTTTACTTACATTTATATACATGCTTTTATTTGTTGTTATTGATGTAGTAGTTGTTGTAGTATCTATGTTTTCCTGCTGTCGTAATTGTGTGAAGTTCTTTGAATACAAACTGCGTATCAAAAATGTAATATTTTAACGAAGCTTTAAAATATTTCCATCTTCGTTTTAAACATTGTTTGGAAAGTAGGTTTTTCAGCCATTAGTAAGATTTTCTGGAAAAGGCACCAGGTTCATTTATCTATATCTCTCTATATATGTACACATGCATGTATGTACACACACACACACACATATATATATATATATATATATATATATATATTTATATATATATATACATATACATACGTATCTAAATATGCGTAGCAGAGTCGTTTAGAACGTCAGATACAATGCTTTGTGGTATTCATTCCAGATCTCTGCTCTCTGAGTTCAAATCCCACCGAGGTCAATTTTGTCTTTCATCCATCGAGGTCGATAAAAAAAAAGTACCAGTCAAGTACTGGGGTCGATTCTTCTTCCTCGATATCTCTTTCTCACCCTCTCTATCCTTTTCTGGAAGAAATCTGCTGTATTCAGACCCGGAGAGGGAGAGATGGGCTCCACCAGGTTTAGAAATGCCCCAGAAACACCATATGTCAATACGGCGCTCCTACGACTTCCCCGGGTGTTAGGGTTCCCTGCATGCAAACGAATATTCAAACACTACCTTGGTATTGAGTACTCTTGTCTCTCGTGTGACAACTACATACATATATATATATATATATATATATATACATATATATATATATATATATATATATTATACATACATATAATACACGGAAACGCACACAGACATATATATATATATATATATATATATATATATATATATATATATATATATATATATATATATATAGTGAAAGAATGAAGAGTAACATGGTTGGCTGTACAACAAGGGGCTTTATTTCAAGTATTAACAATTGTTTCATTGATCAGGAGAGTCTAGAGGGCGCTAATCGCTCGAAGTTGCGTCACTCGATCTCCATTACATTATTTACTACTCACCAACTCATCACCGATTAGCGACCTCTAGACTCACCTGATAAACAAAACAATTGTCAATACCTGAAATAAAGCCCCTTATTGTACAGCCAACCATGTTACTCTTCATTCTTTCACTATTATTACTCCAAGAATAATCTACATGGGAATTCTCGCGAACTCGCTGCCTAACTATGGAAACATCTTGTTGAATTAAACAAAGCTGTACGTTAAAACTATCCACGACGCAGAGTACTCACAACCTCTAACTGGATTACCTATAACGATATATATGTTTCTTGTTAACCGCTGGTCAATCAATGATAAACATTGATTGCCAAATAAATTAACTCTAGAGATATAAAAGATACAGGAGCGAAAACCAACCAAACAGTGAGTGTGTTCTGTTATTATTTCTGGCAATATGACCCTCTCCAAGTATAACATAATATATATATATATATATATAGCAAGTGGAATGTTTTACCAGCGGGTTGTTCCATTGATCAAACAACTACCTAAAACTACAACACTCATCGTCGAAACGGACTGAGGCCCGCTCCATTCGCATTGTTCAGGAAGGGAAAACAAAACACGAAGATCAGAGAAGAACTTCATAACCTCGTCGTTTTCTCTTCCTGTCAATATTCGGCGACATAGTTCCTAGCTAAAGAAATCGATAATAAGGTTTGAACTGATATAGCACTTACAAATATCTGATGTAAACCTGACTGGGTAAGCATAGAGTATTTAAACAGAACGAAAATATTTCTCTTCGTCGCCACCATTCCCCTCTTTGTATGAATCAAAATGGTGGCTTGTCTCTTTGCTAAGTTCATTTCTGATGTTCAAATCACTAAGTCCTGCTTACATTTTTGACAGCTTCTCTTCTCTCTCCCTACACCTCTCCCTCTCCTTGTTGTAGTACCTCTGCCACCTTCTCTTTCTCTCATTGTCACTCTCTTTCTCTCATTGTCACTCTCTCTCTCTCTATGTCTCTCTCTCACAGCTCCCATCTCTCCCTCTTTCTCTGTCTATCTTACTGCTCCCCTCTCACAGTCCCTCTCTAACTGTCCCTCTCTCTGTCTATATCACTCTCTATGTCTCTCTCTCTCTCTCTCTCAGTTCCCCTCTCTCTCTTTGTCTATCTTACTGTTCATCTCACTGCTCCTCTCTCACTGTTCATCTATCTCCCCCACTGTCCCTCTCTTCGTCTCACTGTTTGTGTAGACCTCTCCCTGCCTCTGTACATTTCTCCCCCACCTCTCTCTCTCACACTCCCCCTCTGTCAACCCACTACTCTTTCTCCCTTCTCTCCCCCCCTCTGTCAACCCATTACTCTCTCTCCCTTCTAACCCCCATCTCTGTCCCCCTCTCTCTCTATCAACCCACTACTCTCTCTCCTCCATCTCTCTCTCTCTATCAACCCACTACCCCCCTCTCTACCCCCCCACTACTCTCTCCCTACCTATATTCCCATCGTTGTTCTCAGAATATATCAAACTTTTACAAAATATATTGATTCGACCAGAAAAATGACACTTCTTTCTCTACATTTGACAAATAACATTTATTAATATAAGAGACCGCGTAACACGTATAATATCATAACATTGTCCCCCCCCCCTCCACCCCCCCCTTCTTCAGCATCCTATCAGCAGATTTATTTCCTCCAGCCAACGTTCTGCTAATTTCGTTGAATTGAAATGTGATTTTTTTTTCTAGCAGTAAGTGCCATTATATGTCACGTGTGTGACATATATTGGAACACACACAGACACACAAACACACACATATATATATATATATATATGTTATAAAGAGTAGGGATCCCGTTTCAACACCTAGTCTAGCTGTTGAAATGGCAAGAGCTCAGCCGTCGAGGTCCCGACTTTATATAATATAACCATACTCTACTACTCCAAGTATCGAGTACTCTGTTGAGTAATGCTCTAACCCGTTTCAACTGAATACATCCTGATTATAAATATATATATAAATATATATATGTATATATATATATATATATATATATAATTATATATATGTCAAGGGTAAACAGAAATAAAATTTTAAACAGTACAGTATATGGAAGGAATATTTTAGTTTAACGCTTGAAATAGCAGGAAGAGGGCCTTAACGTTTCGGACGCTAGTCCTTCATCAGAAGAAAAAACAAATATAGACATAT
>OZ024759.1:34507421-34514921 GCA_964016885.1 Eledone cirrhosa | reverse complement strand
ATGTGTATATTTTTCTAAAATCTGATATTTTTTATTGCTGTTTAGTCTGTTGGAGAAGAACAGTGTTCAAGAGCTTATGAGGTTTGGATAAAGAAGGAATCAAGAGGTCCTTAAATTAGGGAGCTGCGCTAAGGTGTTGCAATAGAGTGGACGTTTAAGTGTCGTGAGGTTGTGTTAAAATGGGAAACAGATTTAAGCTTACCACGGCTGAATATAAACGGTGTCCCGCAAAACAGCTGGATTAAATACCCCCAAGATTATGTGACACTCTAGCAATTCTGCCAAATTACCATTCTAGATACATTATTTTATTGACCACAACAGGTAAACCAAAACGTTAGAACACAGAACAATAGATACAGCGAAACACCGGAGACGTGGCAACTAATTTCTACAGGTGAGTAAACTGAAGCGACGGCAATACAGAGTTTTACTCAAGGGCACCACGCACCACTCGGCCCGGGATTCGAACTCGACACTTTACGATTGTAAGCTCAGCACTCTAACCACTAAGCCACGCACCTTCACACACATATACATACTATATATCAGAGCGTGTGGATAATTCAGTAAGAATATATAACTGCCTTCATTGTGAAAATCTGCATAAAATCTGCACCGAAAGTTTTAACCAAATAAAGTTATCCAATAGGAGATGCCCCAAAGTGATCAGAATTGAGAGGCTTAAACACACACATATACGTATATAGATATATATGTACACATTTACACATATACGTATATACGTATATATGTATACATTTGCACATATTCGTATATACACACACACACACACACACACACATATATATAACCACACATACGTCTATATCCATATTCCTATATACAAAAATACATATATACACAAATGCTTATATATACACACATACATATGCACATAATCTACAGAATACCTCCCCATGCATATATATATATATATATATATATATATACATACATAAATCTATACATACATAAATGATGTGTATGGTAAATAGTTTTGTGTATATACGTACATACATACATACACATACATACATACACTTATATAAATGCACACGCAACACACTTACACATAACAAAACGCAACACACACACTATACACTACACTTATCATGCTACACTACACACATATATACACATATATATCTAATATTCTATAATACATTTTTCATTTTCATTTTCTACGGGAGAAAAACAACCAATGGAACTAAAACCGAAAGACAAAATATCAAAAATCACAACCAAAAACCAAATACAAGAACAAAAACCAATGAGGAAAATCCTTCCTCGGCAATGATATTTCAGCGGGGTTTTGTGTGAAATAATAACTTGATTAAATTACATGAGCCAATGTCATTTGAAAGCCGTCAGGAATAGCTCGATAAATTGGTCATATATTTTGCTGTATTTTCAAACTATTCAATCCAATTCTAATACAATTCTTGTTAGAAAATTAGCACTGCCAGCTACTACAATCCTGATAAAATGGGGGAATGGGAGCTCAGTGTTGTCGTCATTGATGATGATGATGATGGTGGTGAGGGTTGTGTTGATGGTAGTGATGACGGTGATGGCGGTGGTGATGGTTGCGGTTGCGACGGTGGCGGTGATGATGATGATGATGATGATGATGATGATGATGATAAATATGTGTCGAATGGAATGGAATATATAAAAGCTTTATATTACATATTGAAATATAAAAATATTCCGAAATAAAATATATCTATATAATAAGATTATATATATGTATATAAATATCTCTCTCTCTCTCTCTATATATATATAATCTTATTATATATATATATATAAGTTATGTATAATGAGTTCACAAGCGAGAGGTGCGTAGGTTAATAAACCCTGTGTCAATAGAATATGTTAATATTGCAGGATATTGCACCTAATCATATATATATATACGTATAAACATATATACACACATCATACATATATATACACATATATATACGTATAAACATACATACATACATCATATATATATATATATATATATATATATACACACATATATATACGTATAAACATACATACCCACATCATGTATATATATATATATACATACATATATATTTATATATATTTATATATACACACATTATATATATATGTACGTATAAACATACATATACACATCATATATATATATGCATAGACACACATTTTATATATATATATTTATATCCATATGTAGTTGACTGCCGAGAGGAAAGAGTAATTATTATGGAAGTAGAGATTAAATGTTCATTCTATTAAGCTTTTTATATATATATATATATATATATATATATATATATATAGAGAGAGAGAGAGATGGGGAGAGAGAGAGAGTGGGGGAGGGGGGAGAGAGAGAGAGGGAGGAGTTGAGGAGAGGGGAGGAGTTGAGGAGAGGGGAGGAGACGGAGTGAGAAAGAATTATATTAACTTATTCTTTATCTCTGCTGAAGAATGTCCATTCATGTTCCACCATCCAGGAGAGGAAACAACACAACTTGCTATTAAACTAAACTCTAGATGTAAGAACACCTGAGTTCGATAAGTCACATGTCAATACTTTCGCCACACCGGTGTATCAAGAGAAATAACGAATTGTAGATAGAGATATCATGTGTGCTGTAGATACATCGTGAATATATTATCCAAAATTCCTCCAGCCCCCTTTATGACCCGAAACCCTTTCCATCTAGTTGAATTTAGACCATCATTTTAACCTGTTGACTGCCGCGTATGTTTTACACAGCAACCGTTGCTGTGCTGGGTTTTCTTTTCAGTAATATGACTATGTTTTTAAACAAACATTTAGTAACAATTTAGGACAAGTTATCTCGTCCAAGGTATTGACGAGATTAACTGGATCTATGAGAGCCTTATTTATAAACACTGGATTATCATCATTTTATAATTATGGTAACACACTAATGATTCTCTGATTTTCTTTAATAATTTTCCCCAATTCTTATCCAGTTATCCTCGTGTATATGTATATATATATATATATATATATAATATATATATACATGATTTCTCCCAACTGAAACAGTTCTAGTCCCGCAGAAGATTTTTCTATATTAAATATTTATACTCTGCTTTGTATTGAGTACTTTACTTACTGTGGTCACCTCCGATTAAGCCCGGGATAAAATTATATATATATAATATATATATATATATGATATTAAATAAATGGAAACTATATTTATAAAACCATATTTATTTCGTTATATATATTTCAGGGATATCATATTAACAATATGTTATGCCGTCTTCAGACAAAATACAATATAAACAGTCTTATAAATAAATAGATACGACATACCTTTCAATCACCTTGCATTTGGGAAATAAATAAATATGGTTTTATAAATATAGTTTCCATTTATTTAATATCATAAATATACTCCAAATACTTGTTGAGTGCTTTTATATCAGTTATAAATATTTACTCGTTGTTAACCCAACAATTTAAATATAACTTTCCATATATATATATATATATATATATATATATATATATACGAGAGTGTGCTGAAAATTTTCTGTCTTTAAGAGCATCGAGAAAGGGTAGAGCTGTTACCTTTACACGGGATGTCGGGCTGTTACCTTTACAGGGGATGTCGGGCTGTTACCTTTACAGAGGATGTCGGGCTGTTACCTTTACAGAGGATGTCGGGCTGTTACCTTTACAGGGGATGTCGGGCTGTTACCTTTACAGAGGATGTCGGGCTGTTACCTTTACAGAGGATGTCGGGCTGTTACCTTTACAGGGGATGTCGGGCTGTTACCTTTACAAGAGAGGTAGGACATCTACAATAAGTGCGTGAATTTAATAATCTAGTTCTATCCAGTTGAATAGAATCATAATTAATTGATCCTCCTGTATTTTCATTTACCGAAAGCCACGAACTGTTCAGCACTACCTCCTGTGTGTATATATATATATATATACACACATATATATATATACATGGCACTATGTAGTCACAAGAACGCAGGGTGCACAAATTGCAATTTTCTGAGTGAAATATTTGATTTAATTACTGAGTGCAGAATGTCCATTGACTATACATATATACACACAATATGTATATATATATATTTCTGTATAAATAAGTGATAGAGTGAATGTGCATATAATTATATATATATATATCTTCCATATACTGTACCGGTTATTTCTGTTTACCTTTTACATATATACATACATACATACATACATACATACATACATGCATATATATATATATATATTTTTATAAACATTTAAATATATGCATATATTTATATATATATATATATATATCTATATATAGACACATATACACATATATATACACACACACACACACACACACACACACACACACACACACACACACACACACACACACGTATATATCCCGTGAGAGATGGAGGCGTAGATTAAAATTGTGATGGAAATAATTTGAAATATTTAGCTAAACGGGATTTTTATTCGACCAATTAAATTATATTCGCTTTATTTAATAAACGACTAAATTATATGGAATGTCGAGAGAATGTGACAAATATACGCATAATGGAAACCTATAATTGAATATAGTTGATACGAGCAATTTAGAAATGGAGCTTGAATAGACCGCCATATGACCCAGGACTGCGACAACGCTTTGATTTCTGTGTGAACCATTATATCTGACGTCTAGCAGTAAGTGGTAGAGCGTCCGACATCATGCTCTCTGGTTTAGAGTTACGTTTCTTTACGTTCTCAGCTCAAATCCTGCCGAGGTTAGAGGTTAGCTTTGCCTTTGCCTTTTATCCCTTACGAGGTCGATAAATAAAGTACCAGTGATATACTGAGGTTCAGTTTAATTGACTTCTCTCGGCCACCCAAAATTGTTGTCTTTGTGTCTAAATCAAAAATTATTATATCGTGGTGAATTGGTTGTAATTGGTAGAGCGTCGGACTGCATGCTTTGTGTCATAGCTTTACATACCTTTAGATTCTCATTTCGAATCCAACCGAGGTTAGATTTGACTTTCATTCTTAAAGGGTCGATAAAAGCACCAGTAATGCACTGGAGTCGATTTAATTGATTCTCTACCCCTCCTCTTAAAAACAATATTGGTGATCTTGTGACGAAATTAGAAACTATTTTGAGTTGAAGGTTAACTGAGCCTCTCATCGTTCCGACTTCAATAAAATAAAATAAAATATAAGTCAACTATTGATGTCGCTCTTACCAGCTGTTCCTCGTCAGATTTAGAAATTATTATTATTTCAAATATTTATCTATTACGTGGCTGTTCTTTGTCTACAAACACTAAGTAGGAGCTCAGCCTGAAATATACTTTATCATAGATCTGCTGTATCTGGGTTAATTTGTTGAAACAAAATAAAAGAAAACAATACCGACCCCCAAAGTCACCACCAATACCCATAAATTTATTACTCTGAAAATGTGTCCCAGCTAGAGCTAGGGTTTACTCCTACGATAGATTACCGCCCTGTCTTGGAGATCTATCTAGTGCGAAGTGTTGATATTCGTCCCAGGAAACCCAATGTGTTTTCCTGACTTTGTCCATCACGCGTAAGAATGGAACCAGAGCGGTGAAATGATAATTAATTCATCTGTCATATTACTTTAATTTCCTACCCACAACAAATCCCGCCGGCTAAACTACCACCACCATCACCTTGGCCACTGTAACCGCAACCACCACTACCATTACCACAACCAACAACAGCAACTATCCACCACCACAAACAATAATCACCTCAACTGTCATCACAACCACCCCAACACCATTTCTGTGGCCCCAACTATCGCTAACAACTGCAACCGTCACAAAATCCACCACAACAAACAAGAACACCAACAACAACCGTCACCACCACCACTGCCACCAACAAAAACCGTTACCACCACCACAAACACCTCCAAATGTCACCACCACTGTCACCACCGCCGCCTCCACCACAACTACCACACAACCACAACGGCACCCCCAACCGTCACCACCGTCGCCAGTGTTGCCGTCTTCACCACAACAACCATCCACCACCAACAACAACGTCACCACAACTACCAACAACAACACCAATCACTACCCCCCACAACTACCAACAACAACACCAATCACTACCTCCCACCACCACCACCAACAACAACACCCGCAACCGTCACCAGTGCCGCCGACTCCACCACCACGACGACGACCAACACCACCACCACCACCACCAACAACAACAACTACCAACAAGTTACAATGTAGTTTCGGATAATTAAGTAGAAATAATTACGTAGACATTTCCTTGAGCCGAAAGCAATACATTTAATAAATAATAACAATAATAATAGCAATAATAATAGTAATAATAATGGTAATAATAATAACAATAATTATAGTAATAATAATAATAGTAATAATAATAACAGTAATAATAATAATAGTAATAATAATAATGGTTATGGACAAATAAATAAACAAATAATGTGGAAATTGAAATTTCTTTCAGAGTTTTAATAGGATTTTTAATTTGGTTTGTTATTAAAAACATATAAAATTTGTAAATAAATAATTCCCACTCAGAATTGCCGGTATATTTGTTAGTTGGTCTGTTAAATGTTTTGTGTCTATAATCATTGTGACGTTAATGTAGATTTAAAATAACTGGTGGAGAGCTTAAAATAACTGGATGATGAAGGTTTAAAGTGAAAGAAATAACACCTATTGTTTAAAAGCGCAAGGAGAATATGTGTTTCGAATCCACGCAGCAATACGACAACTTTAGTAATCAGAAGGGAGGTAGGTGTAAAAGACAAACTCGCTATCCTCAATTTGGTATCCGTGCCAACCCTTACCTATGGTTATGAATCTTGGGTAATGGCCGAAAGAATACGATCGCAAATAGAAACGGCTGAAATGGGGTTCCTCCGAACGGTCTTTGTAGTAACGTTACTCGCTAGAGTGTATAGCTCAGAGATCAGAGAGTCAATCCAGGTAGAGCTGCTACTTCTCCGAATTGAGAGATCATAGCTCCGTCATGTAGTTAGAATGTCTCAGGAAAGAATCACAAGAGACACTCCAGAGAGATTTGCTACCTCTCCGGATTGAGAGATCAAAGTTCCTGTACTATAGACATGTGGTTAGAAAGTCTCAGAAAAGAAACCCCAATAGTCAAGCCAGGTAGAGCTGCTACTTCTCCGGATTGAGACATCACAGCTGCTGTACTGTAGACATATGGTTAGAATGTCTCAGGAAAGAACCACAAGAGTCACACCAGGTAGAGCTGCTACCTCTCCGGATTGAGACATCACAGCTGCTGTACTGTAGACATATGGTTAGAATGTCTCAGGAAAGAACCACAAGAGTCACACCAGGTAGAGCTGCTACTTCTCCGGATTGAGAAATCACAGCTGCTGTACTGTAGACATATGGTTAGAATGTCTCAGGAAAGAACCACAAGAGTCACTCCAGGTAGAGCTGCTACTTCTCCGG
>OZ024759.1:34487421-34492421 GCA_964016885.1 Eledone cirrhosa | reverse complement strand
CTATAGAAGGTGTCAGATATATAACAATACTGATAGTTGAGCTGGTCATTCATTAACAGTTCCCTCCTCTCTCTCGGATAATTGTTACAGAATGTAAAATATAACCTTAGCCTTAACAGTTCCCCTTCCCCGATAATTCGTATAGAATGTGAAATATAGACAGATATATTAATAGTTGAGCTGGTCATTCATCTAACAATTCTCCCTCTCCAGGATAATTCGTATAGAATGTGAAATATAGACAACACTAGTAATAGTTGAGCTGGTCTTTCATTTAAATTATCTCTCTCCCGGATCATTTTTACAGAATGTGTAATACAGATAGCTCTACGAATACTGGAGCTGGGCACTAATCTATCAAATTTCTCTTTCAGGGATCAGGGCGTATTGAAGGTGTTTTTAGACTCAATATCATGAAGGTTAAATACTGACAAGGTATCTGTTAATTATTCACGATTCCATTGTGGAAAACTGAGATGATCTACCAAAGGTATTAATTACTGGAACTTAAGGAAGTGATATAATATCCATTATCTTAACCAAACACCTGAATGCAATAGCATACCCCAACTCTCAACCAGCCCCCTAAATGCATCAGCATACCCTATCTCCCAACCAGCCTCCAGAGTACATTAGCAACTCTTAGCCATTCGTCTTAGCTAAATAGAATGTTAAAATGTAACAAGAAGATAATACCCTTGCTAGAGTTTCAGTAGCTGATCCTATGAAGACGTAATTCAATTGTATGATCTCAGGTCAGTACATGACCTCAGCTCAGTACATGATCTCTGCTCAGTACTTTATCTCAGCTCAGTACATTGATCTCAGCTTAGTACATGACCTCAGCTCAGTGCATGATCTCAGCTCAGTGCATGATCTCAGCTCAGTACATGATCTCAGCTCAGTACATGATCTCAGCTCAGTACATGATCTCAGCTCAGTGCATTGATCTCAGCTCAGTGCATTGATCTCAGCTCAGTGCATTGATCTCAGCTGAGTGCATGATCTCAGTTCAGTACATGATCTCACCTCAGCTTAGTACACATCAAACCTCACTACCACCACCACCACCATTATTGTCATCAACACAACTACCTAGTGGTAAGAGTGTTGAACTTACAATCATAATGTTGTGAGTTCGATTCCTGGACTGGGCTGTGTGTTGTATTCATCGAAAGCAGCACAAACAACAACACCAAGGTCTTAATATCGACCGCATTTTCACAAACATGTGGGTTAAAACAGTTAAACCTCCACCACCACCTCATCAACAACAACATCAGCAGCAGCAGCAACAAACAAAAACAACAACAACAACAACAACAGAACAGATGCTTCAATATCCTTCGTGTTTTAACTAACTGTAGTTTAAAACGGTTAAATAACAACAACAACAACCACATCAATAACAACTACAACAACTGCATAAACAACAATAGCAACAACAACGACGACAACAACAACAACAGAACATACTTAGATTTATTTACAATAAAAATTGAATCCATATGCTGTCCTCAATGACGACATGAAAGAGGAAAATACATAACTATTGGCATCTATAGGGTATCGATAAATCAAGGTTTGAATATATATATACACCTACGTACACATCTGTATTTACATGTGTGTGTGTATGTATGCATGTATATATATATATATATATATATATATATATATATAAAATACAGAATGAAAACCAAGGTTGTTATTCATATATATATATATACGCACATGTAAATAGAAAATCATGTATGTGTATATATATATATATATATATATATATATATATGCGTGTATATATGTGTGTGTGTGTGTGTGTGTGTGTGTGTGTGTGTGTGTGTGTGTGTGTGTGTGTGTGTGTGTGTGCGCGCGCGCGCGAAAAACCACTACACATTATAAAGTTTTCTCACGTCTAGACCTTTTTTTCTTTTCTTTAATTCGTTTTGTAAAATTGTGGGAAAAGAATGGAAGATTTTTCAATGGATATTTCCTTGCGTTCTTCCAACACACTGAACTGTGAGGAGAGGGGAGGAGGAGAGGGGAGGAGAGGGGGATGAGGCGGGGATGAGGATGGGGATGGGGATGGGGATGAAGAGGGGGATGGGGAGGGGGATGAAGAGGGGGATGGGGAGGGGGGAGGATGAGGAGGGGGAAGAAGGGGAGGAGGAGGGGAAGAGGAGGGGAAGAAGGGGAGGAGGAGAATAATAATAATAATAAGAAGAAGGCAAAGAAGAAGAAAATGAAGATGAAGATGAAGAAACAGAAATGAACGAAGAGGTAGTAGATATAGAGAAGCGATGATATCAGAAGTAGATAGAAGAAGAAGAACAACAATAAAAATAAAAATACGAAGACGAAGACGAAGAAGAAAAAGAAGGCAAAGAAGAAGAAGATAGAAGAAAAAGAAAAAGAAAAAGAAAAAGAAAAAGAAAGAGAAAGAGAAAGAGAAAAAGAAGACGAATAAAAATAAAAATAAAAATAAAAATAAAAATAAAAATAAAAATAAAAATAAAAATAAAAATAAGTGGGCAAAGAAGAAGGCAAAGAAAAAGAAGAAGGATATAGAGAAGGGAAGATAGAAGAGGCAGAAGACAGAAGTAAGAAGGCGAAGATTGTTATTTTTTAAAGTCTTTGCTTCTAAAAAAACTTCTTCAGACGTTTCTGAGACATTCAGACTGATAGCGATCTTCAGGGAAAATGGTGTCAGGAAAATACGTACATCTTTTTTATGTGTGTCTAGGTATGCCTGTCTGTGTGTGTGTGCCCATGTAGGTGTGAGTATATGTGTGTATAGGTGTGAGTGTGTGTATGTGTATGTAGGTGTATGTATGTGTGTCTATGATGTGTGTGAGTTTGTGTGTGTTTCTATGTATGTTTCTATGTGTGTGTTTTTCTATGTGTGTGTATGTTTGGGTGTGAGCATATGTGGTGTGTCTATGATGTGTATGTGTTTGTGTGTGTTTCTATGTGTGTGTTTTTTATGTGTGTATGTTTGGGTGTGAGCATATGTGCTGTGTCTATGATGTGTATGTGTTTGTGTGTGTTTGTATGTGTGTGTTTTTCTATGTGTGTGTATGTTTGGGTGTGAGCATATGTGTGCGCCTGTGTGTGTGTTGTGTTTGTGTGTTGTGTTTGTGTGTGTATCAATGTGTATGTGTATGTTTGGGTGAGAACGTATGTATATGTTTGGGTGTGAGTGTATGTCTGTGAGTGTATGTGTGTGAGTATGTCTGCGTGGGCGTATGTGTGTGTATGTGTGTGCATGTGTTGAGAACGCACCGGTATGACCTTTTGTAAGAGCGATTATTGTAACATTATAATAGAGAGACAGAGATGGGTAGATAGATAGATAGATAGATAGATAGAGATAGATAGAAAAAGGGTAGGAGGATGTGTGTGAGGGGAGGTGGTGGGTGGTAAGGAAGAGAGAATCATTGTAATTAGTCCCTCTCTTAACCCCTCACCATCTCCCACACCCTATGTCTATATATCATCTCCTGCCACCCTCCCTCATTCACTCCTATCCGTCTTCCCCCTCTTAACCCCTCCCTGCATGACTCCTAACGCTCTCTATCTATCCCTCCCCCTTCCCTCCTCTAACCTCCCCCACCCTCACATCTACCCCCTCTCTCTATACTCTGTCACCCCTTACCTCTCTTCTTCCCTCGCCTAACCTCACCTCCCTCTCTCCCACGCCCTCTTTCTATCACCTCCTGTCACCCACCCCACCCCTCTTCCCTCTCTCTCCTAACCCTATCTTCTCTCTCTCTCCTACCCCCTCTCTCTATCACCTCCTGTCACCCTGCCCCACTCACACTCCTCTTCTTCCCTCTCTCCCAACCCCTCTCTCTATCACCTCCCACCCCTCTATTTGTTCAGTTATGTCGATGCCAGCTAATAGTGTAGGCAGTAGCTAATGTTTACAGCTATTTAGCTTGACTCTATCACTGATGACGTTCACTGACACGGTTCGATAGCAGATAATGATTAGTAATGATTAAACAGGTGGCTATGTAAAGGAGGGGGAGGGATAGGGGTAAATGAGGGAGATGAGCGATAGGGACAGGGAGGAGGGATAGGGAGAGAGAGAGGGAAAGAGAGAGAGAGAGAGATAGAGAGGAGGGAGAGCGAGGGAGAAAGAGAAATGGAAGGTAAAGAAGAGAGAGGGAACAATACACACATACAGACATATATTCTCTCTCTCTCTCTATATATATACATATATATACATACATATACATATATATACATACATATATATATATATATATACATACACACACATTGTAATGCATTTATGTCATGCAAGTATATAAAACAATCCAAAGTAAAACGATAACTATCTCTTCCTATTGTATTTCAAAAGAGTGTACCTTCATACATGTTTGATTTCAAAGAAATTTGGCTGCTGTTTCTAGCAAATCACATGATGACATCATACTACACACAACCTCCAATTCCCTGCTAAAAGATGACGCCACCATATCGTTGTTCTATCTATTGTCAAGTGTGACTAATATAACCTAAATATATTCATGTAAATTGAAACAACTTAAGTCTTATCTGGTTTTCTAACCTGCTGTCAGAATATACTGTATTCTCTGGCCTATTAGACGCCACTTTGTATAAGACGCCACCTGGGTTTACAAGGATATTTTGAGGGAAAAAAGAGCATATGAGTACATTTCTTCATAGATTTATTAAAAATTATTTCATTGCTTTTTTTTTTCAGAAAGTCTTATATAAGTTCAGCATCAACATAACCACCGCCACACACTCCAGCATCACCAAAACTAACAAACATCACAACCACCATCACCACAAACATCAACATAACCACCCACACGAACTCCAGAATCATCAAAACCAACAAACATCACAACCACCATCACCACAAACACCACCACAGCCACTAACATCACAACCACCATCACCACAAACACCAACATCACCACAGCCACTAACATCACCAACAACTAACACACTAAAGCTACCTA
>OZ024759.1:34472421-34479921 GCA_964016885.1 Eledone cirrhosa | reverse complement strand
GCGTGGTGCCGTAAACCAGCAAATACACATAAAACTCTATTAAGTGATTTTTTTCTCCCCCTCTGATCTCTCTATATATACATATATATATATATATGTGTGTGTGTGTGTGTGTATATATATATGTATGTATATATATATGTATATATGTATGTATGTATATATATATATGTATATATTTTTTTTTATGAGGCCCCTGGTTTTGCTGACCTTTAAACCCGAAATATCTCAGAACAAATATGACCTTTAGGCGTTTTCTACTGGCTTAAGGTCAAGTGAAATAGATTGGGGCCGAAAAACGAAACATATACAATAGGTAATTAGAGAACGACTGACGAGGAAGGAAACGATAGAGATAAGGAAAACATCTAAAGATAAAATAATGAAGAAAAAAAAAACGAAGATGAAGGAGAGACGAAAAAATGAGAGGAAAAAAAAGATAAAAGATTAAGGGGGAGGGGAAGACGAATAAATAACGAGTGGATATTGATTTCTGATTTAGGCAGGCACCAGGCCAATAATTTTTCGGGAAGGGAGGGGAAAATCGATTAAATCAACCTCAGTAGGTTACTGGTATTTTATTTTATTGACTCCCAGTAAGTATGAAAGGCAAAGCTAACCTAGGCAGGATTTGAACTCAGATCGTAAAGATACGTGTCTATGTGAAAAAGCAGGTTGTCCGACACTCTACTGATTCTACCGCTATCGTGTCGGAATTAGAACTCCTAGCGGTGGAGAATAATCTTTCTTGGTCCCTATACCAGACCCCTACTTTCTGCTATTGTGTCGGAATTAACAGATCTTCAAGTAGTGAGGAATTATATCTCTTGATCTCCATAACCAGATCTCTACTCTCTGGAATTGTGTTTGAATTAACTGAACCTTTCATGATTGAGCATTTTGTCATTCTTGGTCCTCGGAACCACATCTCTACCCTCTGTTATCATGTCGGAATTAGCTGAACATTTAGTAGTAAGGAATGATGCATTTCTTGGTCTCCATAACTACATCTCTACTCAATACTATCATGTCGGAGTTAGTCCCCTTTGGAATTTACCGTTATGAAAAAAACATAGGAAGTGGTAACGAAATATAAATACATACATACATGTATTGTTGATCGTAAAGGTACGTGGGATAGATGTTAACGTGTGGGTTTTCATTGTGTAAAGGTCATCAACTAGATCCCAGCATGGTGTCGCGTTGCGTCCTTGAGCAAGATACTTTATAACACGTTACTCCTGTCCATTCAGAGGGTAAAAAATCCGTTTTGCTTGTTTGTCCAGATTTGTCGTCTCACACTGTGTAACACCGAATCTTCCTGAGAACTACGTTAAAGGTACATGTAGATATATCTGTATCATGGTCAACTAGCTACACTTGGAGACGTTAATCTCCCAAAGCAAGCTGTTTTTCGTTGATCATAAAAAACCCTCAACAAAATCAGTGGTCAACGCCGGAGCTGGTGAATATCCGACAATTTGTTGAGCTATTTTGTTGTAAATAGCAGGACAGTCTTCACTGTTAGCTATTCAACAACTTAAATATTCTTTTGTCAGGTATTATCAACACAATTGAGGACGATATCTGAACCATTTTACAGATCGTTATATACGAATCATTCTGAATGTTTATCAATAACCGGATATTATAAATGGAGTTTCCTCCTGAGACATTTCTCAAGCTATTTGTGCGGTAAATGCGTTCACACAACTTGAGTAGACAGGAATTGTAAGCGATCTATCAATCTATCTAGAATCTACTTATATAAATGTCTACCTACCTACTAACTTAGCTAACTATATAACTACCTACCTACTAACTTAGCTAACTATATAACTACCTACCTACTAACTTAGCTAACTATATAACTACCTACCTACTAAGTTAGCTAACTATATAACTACCTACCTACTAAGTTAGCTAACTATATAACTATCTACCTACCTACTAACCTACCTAACTATATAACTATCTACCTACCTACTAACCTACCTATCTATATACCTATCTACCTATCTACTAACCTACCTATCTATATACCTATCTACCTATCTACTAACCTACCTATCTATATACATGTCTACCTATCTACTAACCTACCTATCTATATAACTCTCTACCTACTAACTTAGCTAACTATATAACTCTCTACCTACTAACTTAGCTAACTATATAACTCTCTACCTACTAACTTAGCTAACTATATAACTATCTACCTACCTACTAACCTACCTATCTATATAACTACCTACCTACTAACCTACCTATCTATATACATGTCTACCTACCTACTAACCTACCTAACCATGTATATGTCTACCTGTCTATCCATCCACTCAGATACTTACCTATCTATCTGACTCCCTCTCTCACCCCCTCTCTCTCTCTCTACCTATCTATCTGACTCCCTCTCTCACCCCATCTCTCTCTATCTACCTATCTATCTGACTCCTCCTCTCGCCCCCTCTCTCTCTATCTACCTATCTATCTATCTCATTGGGGATTTCAATTTGTCATTTGTTATTTTATTAATAGTTTTATTTTCATATACCTGTATGTAAACTCCCCATTTGTATTTGTCCCCTTCTTTTGTGCCCTTGTGGCTAATAAAGACATTTATCTATCTATCTATCTGATTCTTTTTTTCAAATACCACTTTGGAAGAAGAATCAGGATGGAGAGAGAGGTGCTGTACCCCAGCAAGTTTTATGAAAGGTGGGTGAAAGTGGCGAGAATGGCCCGAGTGAATGGACCTTCTCTCTATATCAGCCTGTAGGTTGAGGAAAGGGGGAGGAGAGGAAAGGAGTACAAACTCTTCGTACTCCTGGAGATGAGGGTTTCACATTTTTTCGGGGGTATGTGTTACCCATATGAACTGTCTCCCCCTATTGGGGAAAATCGACTAATTTTTAAATTGCATTTGTGATAACATTTTACACGTTTTTATTGTATGTAAACTTCCCCCTTTGTATTTGTCCCCTTCTTTTGTGCCCCTGTGGCTAATAAAGAAACATATCTATCTATCTATCTATCTATCTATCTATCTATCTATCTATCTCCGACACCTGGATAGTAAACACTGACTTGTTTTTCATCAGTTAGTGTGGTCATTATAACTTAGTGTGGTATTTTGTCGAGATCCTAGACACACCATGTGTATATATCGAAGGCAAGTATATATATTGATCTATCGATCTCATAAGAAAAGACAAAAAGAAAGAAAAGAAAACGTAAAAAACAACAACATTGATACTCTAAATGGAAAGAAGAGATATTTTATTGATTGCAAATCTATTTAAATGTTATACGGCCTTTCCTCCTTAACTTTATTCTTTCATATTGACAAAGGTGCAGACAAGACAATCCGACTTTTTAGACATTTAATATTGGCCTCAATTTGCAAATAACTGAAATATGTCACTGTTCCACTCTCTCATATACACTCCCTTATATATATAGTAATAATAATAAATTTGAAGACTAAAATCCAAAGAGGGCTCGATAAGGATAAATATATATCAAATATATAAGAACCGTAGAGCAAATATTATTATATATATATAAAGTATTTCCGTAGGAAGGTAAAGGAAAAGAGAGTGCTCTATGTAGGCTACAGAGCTTTTTAGTTATGTAATAAACAACATAAGATAATTATTTCATTTACCAGGGGTTTCTTGAAGACAGATATTTATGTCAGTCTTCATTCATCAGAAAGAATAATATTATTCTTTCAGATTCCTGATGATTTCTAAAGAATGAAACAGTTCTAGTCCTGTAGAATCTCATCTATATTATATATATATATATATATATATATAAATATATATATATATATGTATATATATATGTATATATATATGTGTGTATATACATATATATATAGGCAGAAACAAAGTCTCAAAGCCACATTATATACAAACTATTGACATATGACAATTGTCTAGCCACTAAACCACGTGACTTCATAATAATAATAATAATAATAATAATAATAATTGTTTCTACTTTTGGCACAAGGCCGGCAATTACCCAGTGTATTACTGGTACTTTATTTTATCGACCCCGTAAGGATGAAAGGCAAAGTTAACCTCGGCGGAATTTGAACTCAGAATGGCAAGGGCCGTAACTCTATGTGTCAAAGCATGGCGTCCGACCCTCTACCGATACTGCCAATCCCTAGGCGTAAGGCCAGCAATTTGGGGGTAGGTGAAGTTGACTAAATTGACCCCAGTGCATTACTGGTACTTTATTTTATAGACCCCCATAAGGATGAAAGTCAAAGCTAACATGGGTGGGATTTTATAATCAGAACGTAAAGGGCCATAACTCTGTGCCGCAATGCATGGTGTCTGATCCTCTACCGATACCAGTAATTCACTGCCCTCACACATTCACACACACACTCTCACAAAAACGTGCACACGCACACACACATGTATTCTCATATAAACATGTACACACAGAAAAACACGCCCACATGCAATCACGCACAATCACACACACACGCACATATATTGATCTGTTCTGTATAAATCGATCAAATAAATATATTCATCTATTACTATACAGTCATATAGATTGGCACAGATCGATGAATGCATGTTTAATTGAATGACTAAATATGGAAATGTATGCATGTAGGATTTCATAGTGGAGTCTACACACACACATACAGAGGCATACACACACACATACAGAGGCATACACACACACACACACACAGGTACACTCACACACACAGGCACACTCACACAGGCACACTCACACTCACACATACGCATACATGCAGAGAGATACAGACACGCAAACACATACAGACATGCACCTCACAAATTACTCTGTGTGCGTGTGTGTGTGCCTGTGAGCGTGACTGTACGTAAGTGTATTTATATGTGTGTGTACGTGCGTGTTTGTGGGTCAGTGCATGTGTGTTTGTATGAGTGTCAATGTGTGTATGTGTGAATGTGTTTGTGTGAATGTGTGAATGTGTTTGTGTGAATGTGTGTGAATGCGTGAATCTGTGAACGTTTGAGTGTGTTTGTATGAATGCGCATGTGTGAATGTGTGTGTGTGTGTGTGTGTGTGTGTGAATGTGTGAATGGTTGTTTGTGTGTGAATGTATGTGTGTGTTTGTGTGTGTGTGAATGTGTGTGTGAATGTGTGTGTGTGTGTGCATGTGTGTGTGTGTGAATGAGTGTGAATGAGTGTGTATGAGTGTGCACCTGTGAACGTGTGTGTGTTCGTGTGGACCTGTTTGTGTGAACGTGTGTGCGTGTTCATGTGTGTGTAGTGTGTTCATTTGTGTGTGTAGTGTGTGTACGTGTGTGTAGTGTGTGCATGTGTGGGTGTAGTGTGTGTAGTGTGTGTAGTGTGTGTAGTGTGTGCATGTGTGGGTGTAGTGTGTGTAGTGTGTGTAGTGTGTGCATGTGTGGGTGTAGTGTGTGTAGTGTGTGTAGTGTGTGCATGTGTGGGTGTAGTGTGTGTAGTGTGCATGTGTGTGTGTGTAGTGTGTGTGTGTGTGTAGTGTGTGTGTGTGTAGTGTGTGTAGTGTGTGTGTGGGTGTAGTGTGTGCATGTGTGTGTGTAGTGTGTGCATGTGTGTGTGTAGTGTCTGTGTGTGTAGTGTGTGTGTGTGTGTAGTGTGTGTGTGTGTAGTGTGTGTGTGTGTAGTGTGTGTGTGTGTAGTGTGTGTGTGTTTCATTTATTGTAGAACGATCAAAGCCTCCAACTTTCTGCTAAGTTATTAAAATAAACGTTTCTATCGATTGAGAAACTTCATGATGTACATGCAGGCGTGTGTGTGTGTGTGTATGAGGGTGTGTGTGTTTGTGTGTGAGAGTGTGTGTGTGTGTTAGTGTGTGTGTGTGAGAGTGCATACATCTGTGAAATTGGTTGCATGAAAGAGCGAGTGTGCATATGCTTAGGTGCATGCGGGTGTGTGTATGTGTATGTATGTCTGTATGAGTGCATGTGTGTGTGTATATGTATGTATGTCTGTGTGAGTGTGTGTGTATGAGTGTATGTGTATGCGTGTGTGTGTGCATACATCTGTGACATTGGGTGCATGCAACCACGAGCGTGCATATGTGTATAAGTGTGTGTGTGTGTATAAGTGGGTGTGTGTGTGTGTGTGTGTGTGTATGTGTGTATGTGTGTGTGTGTCTGTATGTGTATGTGTACAACCCCACCTCAACAAATGATTCGTTTATATATATTATGAACAGAGTGTACTCAATACATGTAGAGATATACAAGACAATATGTCACCCTAGGGAAGGTGAATTCTTGAAAACTGTATAACTATGAATTTGTTGCTATACACACACAAATAATATATATGACGGTATTTTAACGATAGTTATAGCTCTGATTCATCTGAATTATTGAGCCCTCTGCCGCTCATTTCGAATTTTGTTTATCGTGAACTCATGCGCCGATTTTTCGATACTCGATCTTTCTAATATTTTTAGCTCTGGACATAGCTATCCACCAGTTAATTTTATCGCTCATTTTTTGTCGATTCTATTGAGTGATGAATAGCTTTTGTTTTATTTTAACATGTCTATTGAGCACTCTTATTCGATATGTGTATTTCCACATTCCCTCGAATAGTTTTCGCGGATGTAGAGGTTATCTCCCTTGTCTAATGCCATGTGCGTTTTTCACTGGTAGTTAGCCCCTTATCCGCTAGGAAAAAAGCTCGTTGAGAAAGTAAACTCCGTTCCTCTTGCTCTAGTAGGCTTTTATATTTATATGTGAGCTGATAGAGTACAGTCTAAGGATTTACAGAGACCCAAGAAGCTAGATTTAACACCTTTCTAGTGGGTCCGGGTATGATTTTACATTCATTTAAATTATTGATGTATTGTTTTATTGATATTTTTTATCTGTTTGTCCCGAAATCTTCTATTATCGATTTTTTATCGTATGGTTGATTGTAGACTTGTTCTATACGTGACGGTATTTTAACGATAGTTATAGCTCTGATTCATCTGAATTATTGAGCCCTCTGCCGCTCATTTCGAATTTTGTTTATCGTGAACTCGTGCGCCGATTTTTCGATACTCGATCTTTCTAATATATATATATATATATATAATGTATAAAAATCAATACAATATAATTACCTCATTACCAGAGGTTTCCCGAATGAGGCGAATACGAAATAAACGACTTCATTCGTTCGTCAGACGAGGCAATATTGCCTCGTCTGACGAACGAATGAAGTCGTTTATTTCGTATTCGCCTCATTCGGGAAACCTCTGGTAATGAGGTAATTATATTGTTTTGATTTTTATACATTAAATTTTGCTCTGATACTTACATAGAGCACTCTTCATTTTTATGACCTTTTCTGTCTCCAACGGAAATTTCAATACTTATATATATATATATATATATATATATATATATATATATATATATATAATAATAAATGTAATCTGAGGTTTTCGAATATTAATAATAACATTCGATTCGTTTGCAATTATGCAAACAA
>OZ024759.1:34444921-34452421 GCA_964016885.1 Eledone cirrhosa | reverse complement strand
ATGTTCTTTTATGTGTACACACGCAAACACACGTGTATACCATTACATTTAAACACACATCAAAGACTCACGAAAACACACACACACATATATATATATATATGTATGCCTATATGTATGATAGATATATACGTGTGTATGTATGATATATATATATATATATATATACCTATGTATGTATACACAGGTATTTGTATGCATGACTATATACATGCGTATCAATGAGAGATAAATGTATTTTATGGTTTGAACGATAATATTTCCTTCCAATACTTTTTGCAGAAAAGAATTTATCCGCCATTTTGAACACAGATACTATATAAATATTATGTTTTAATTTCCTTCCATCATTATATCCCCCTAAACAATGGATGTTGTTTGTGTTGTTGTCACTGTAGACTACTTGTCAGTAATAGAGGCAGAGGAAAGTTATACAGGCTACAACTATTAATTCCGTAATCCGTGAGACCAGGCCATTTTTCCTTCATGAAAAATCCAGGAAAACAGAAATTGATTCCTAAGGGTATCCTTTATGTAAACAGTCTTGCAATCTCATTCCACACTCACACACACACACGTCTATCTATCGCTTTATATATATATATATATATATATATATATATATATATATATATATATATATATAGAGTGAGCCATGTGCTTGCGAAAAATAGAACAAGTATGCGTATATATATATATATATATATATATATGCAAAAGGCACAAAAGGCAAACAGAAATAACAAAACAAACAACACAGTACAATGAGGAAATATATTAGTTTTACACTATATATAGTAGAAAAACATATATATTATATATGTATACATGGGTGTATTTCAAAAGCAGTTTTGCTCAATGATTTTGGTGCGCTCAGAATAATTGTATGGGGTACGAAAATTCGTAGCGGCCTCTGATCACAATTTTTCGTCTATTTACCTGATCTTTTCTTAGATATCAATAGCAATCGACTGTATTTACAGTCAGTGGCGGACTGGGTCTAAAAATATTGGTTGCCAGGAGATGAAGGGGGCCCACCTACATATAGAATGCTATCATTTAATTTTTATAATGAATAAATAACATTTTCGAAAAATACATAAGTGGAAACAAAACAGTGCAATCAAATTTTTACGGAAAAATAACTTAACTTCTCCAATAAAAAATATTATGTATTTTGCGAAATCCAGAGACTTTCAATAATGACCAGAAATCGACCCTAAATGTTACTAATAGCTCTAGGAAAACAATGAACCACACCACACCACATCATTTTAACTTGATTTTGAAAGTAGGTTTATAATTATCAATTTTCATTGTAATTTTGTATTTGTCTCGGTGCACCTCATCAGATGTCTTTAACCCATTGATACCAAATATTATTTGGTCAGTAGTTCGTGTGTCAGTATATATATATATACATATATATATGTTTGTGTGACTGTCTCTATATATGTATGTTTGCATGTATGAATTAATACACTAAGCTTTAGATTTAGTAGAATGTACAACTACTGATTCCAGCTATTTGCACTATCGTATATTTTGGTTTCTAGTAATTCCCTGGGGAATTGGTTGGCCAATTGCTTTGCTTAATTGTTTTATTTATTTAAAAAAAAATTATTCTTTCTCTTAGACTTCAGGTATTTTTTTGAAAGCAAAGCATTGGCCCCTAAAACACTACAGTGGGCTCTTGCAATGCTACCGTGGGAGCCCATGGAGCCCACTTGCCATTAGGCAACATGGTAACCTGACCAGTCCGCCACTGCTTGCAGTTACCTTTTGTGTTTAGGATTTCTACAGTTTCTGATTATGTATATTATGGTGAAATACTGGGTCTTGTTACCCTAGATTTCCACTTACTCCTGCAGCAGGCAAATACTCAATATTTAGCCAAATAAAATATTTAAAATCTATTTGGGTATTGAGCATTCTTCTCTTTTGGCCGTCAACTACATACGGATATATATATATACATATATATATATATATATATATATATATATATATATATTGTTAGTGTTGGCGAGGGTCATATTGTTGTAACATTGCCAGAAATAATAACAGAACACAGTCACTGTTTAGTTGGTTTTCGCTTCTGTATCTTTTATATCTCCATAGTTAAATTATTTGTTATTATTTCTGGCAATATGATTACAACAATACGACCCTCCCCAAGTATAACAATATTTGTTTCGACACACGATTTCATACCCAAAACTTTGCAAAACAAATACATATATATATATATACTTTTTTCTTTTCTCCTCCACCTTCCTAATCACCATCATAAACCTTGCTTTTAGTAACCAGACAGCTCCTTTCGTTTCGTATCATTTTATATATATATATATATATATATAACGAAGGAAGTGTGGTAAGGAATCAGATGGACCATAACGCACCAGAGTACTCAATATTTAGGGTAGTAGAGTGGGTAATAGGAAAATGTTTAACCCTGATGGCAGAGCTGAAGCCGTTTCGACAGCTATTTATAGTCCAGAAATAGCCGTCGAAATGGCTTGAGCTCTGCCGTCGGGGTTAAACATTTTCCTATATATATATATATATATATATATATATATATATATATATATATATATATATATCTACACTCAAACACCTAAATTAGATGGCACAATCGAACATTCTCCTTTCAATCGCCAATCCTTCACTTTCGGCTTATTCTTTCTCCCTCTCTGTATTTCCAAAGTTTCTCACTAAAATCTCCCTTCCAGGCCATATCGACCCATTCCAACCTTCAGCAACCACGCCACCTTCTAATCTTCTTCCTAATACTCTATTTCTCCTACTCCATATAATATATAGTCCAGTAGAACAGACACAGGTGCCCGAGTCAAATCGAACACACTCACACACACACATGCATGCACATACATACGTATACACACATACATACATACATACAAACACATACATACACACACATACATACATACGCACACACAAACATACATACACACACATACACACACACATATATATATACACATACATTCAAACACACGTACATAAAAACACATACATACACATATATACACATGCATACATACACACACACAGATATATATATACACACAAACATATATATACACATACATTCAAACACGTACATAAAAACATACATACACATATATACACACACATACATACATAGACCACATGCAAACACAATGGTCGACCTAGCTCTCTTTTCTCCTCATCATCTCCCCCTCCTACCCCCCTCGAATCCTCTCCCTACACCCCATCCCCTTTCTTCCACAAATCCTATATTCCAAGGCCCCCTCCTCTTTCCATCCTCTCCGCCTGCGTCCCCCAGCCTTTTTCTTTGTATCCCCTTCCTCCTCCTTAAACCCTCCCCCCTCCCCCTCCCACCACAATCGTAAAAGTCCTTTTTATATGTTTTTTATCTTCCCCACCAAACATTGCCCTCGGCCATTCGATCGTTCATCATTACCTCCCTTCCATTCATACACAACATGGCTGCCAATATCGGTGACGCACTCCATCACACATACATCTACCTACGTACCTACATACACACATACATACATTCATATACATACATATACATACACATGTACACACACACACATACATACATACCTATACACACACAGATACATACCTATATACATACAGACACAAATACATACATACATACATACATACACACACATATACACAGATACATACCTTCATACATACGTTGCTATATACATACATACAAACACACGTACATAGATATATACATACATACGTACACATACGTATGTACACTCACATCAACCTACATACACACCAACCTACACACACATACATCAATCTACATTCATACCAACATACCAACATACCTACATACCAATATACCTAAATACATAATATATACACTACATTAAAGACTGTTCGATCCCCCCCGCATCCTCTCGTCATTCAGCCGTCATTGCTAGGAAGACATCTTAAGACTCAACTCTGCAACTATTACTGTCCGCCATTTTGATTCTGTCTGTATCTTAGGTTTTTCTCCTTCTTTTCTCCTTTCCTCTCAGAAACTACGGCCAAATAAAACTGGATGGAATAAGATGTTCGTCATATTGACTATTTGACTTGTTGGATGGTTGGATGGTTGGATGGATGGTGGGCTGGTTAGATGGATGCTGGGCTGGCTGGCTGGTTAGATGGATGATTGGATGGATGGTAAGATGGTGGGCTGGTTAGATGGATGGTTAAATGAATGGTATAATAACTTGTTAGCTGGCTGATTGGATGGTAGTATGGCTGGTTGGTTGGATGGTAGTATGGCTGGTTGGTTGGTAGTATGGCTGGTTGGTTGGATGGTAGTATGGCTGGTTGGTTGGTAGTATGGCTGGTTGGTTGGATGGTAGTATGGTTGGCTGGCTAATTGGATGGTAGTATGGCTGGCTGGTTGGTTGGATGGTAGTATGGTTGGCTGGCTGATTGGATGGTAGTATGGTTGGCTGGCTGATTGGATGGTAGTATGGTTGGCTGGCTGATTGGATGGTAGTATGGCTGGCTGGTTGGTTGGATGGTAGTATGGTTGGCTGGCTGATTGGATGGTAGTATGGTTGGCTGGTTGGTTGGATGGTAGTATGGTTGGCTGGTGAGATAGACAGAAGGGTCGTTAGATGTTTGGTAGACTGACTGATTAGCTGGTAAGATGGATGGTTTGATGCCGTGCTGGCTGGTGAGGTGGATGGTTAGATGTTTCGATAGAGAGGGATTGTGTAGGAGATCGATAGATGGTGGAGATGGAAAGGTGTACGGAATACTTTCTTATCAGCAGATCGATTCGTCATGAAGCTTTCAATCAAAATACTAGAGAGTTCGTATTCAAAGAATTTTCTCTGGAAGCTTACGTGAAAAAACACACACACACATAGACACGAACGTAGACACACAGACAGACATACACACACACACACATACACACACATACACATACACAAAACCACCACACAGACATACGCTCCTCCACGCACGCACAAATACAATCCCCCGCCTCAAGCAGACACACACCCCAAAACGCGCACACAAACCCCTCCTCACATCAAAAAGACTCAGTCCCCTCCACACACAGAAACAAAGGCCTTCTACCCCGCCTCAAGCAGACACACTCCCCTCCACACACCACCACAGACACCATCCGCCTCAAAGAGACCCCCTCCCCAACACATTATGTGTTATATATCTACATAGGCTTATAAATAGAGAATAAAGAGAGAACAAATATTGAAGAAATATAGAAGAAGAAAAAGGAACTAATAATTAGATTGTTGTTGTTGTTGTTGTTTAACCCTGGGTCAGATCTTATCCAGTAACCCTACTTTGAACAACTTTGTTTAAGCTAAATAAGGGAAAAGACAAACATCCTATATATTTCACTGAGGCGGTTAGTGGGCTAAAACGCCGTTAGAACGTCAGATAGGATACCTTGCGGTATTTGTTCTGGCTCACTGCTCTCTGAGTTCGAATCTCGCCGAGGTCAACTTTCCTCATTATCCCCTCGACATCGATAAAAGAAAGTACCAGTCTAGTATTGGAGTCGATTCTTCTTCTATATCCCTTTCTCACCTTCTCTATCCTCCTCTGCAAGAAATCGATTTTGTTTAGACCTAGTTACAAGTGGTCTTTATATATATATATATATATATATATATATATATATATATATATATATATATATATAAAGACCACATGTACATATATACATATATATATATATATATATATATATATATATAGGAAGAAATTAAAAGATGGTTAAAAAAGTTCCATATATTTTATTATGCGCATTTCGAAAACAACATCATCCTGGGACAAACATTGTGTTCTCATCAGATAAAATAAGGTAACATGATTTGGGGCCTAAAAACACTCATACTTTTGTCATATGTTAACTGGTCACTTTCTTGTTCACAAGTGTTTTTTAGGCCTCATATCATGTTACCTTATTTTATCTGATGAGAACACAATGTTTGTCTCAGGATGATGTTGTTTTCGAAATGCGCATAATAAAATATATGGAATTTTTTTAACCATCTTTTAATTTCTCCTTTATATATACCTAAGTTCTACCAACTGTTGAGTGTTACTTATCTGATATATGCATAGTTTTATTGTTCTACAATATTACTCACCTCCTATATATATATATATATATATATATATATATATGTAGATAAGGAACTGTTTCATTGTTTTATTCATTATTTTTTTAACATTTTATATATATATATATATATATATATATATATATATGTATATATATATATAACAAAGAAGGTGTGGTAAGATACCAGGTGGACCATAACGCACCAGAGTACTTGATAATTAGGGTAGTAGAGTGGGTAATTGGAAAAGAGTCGGGGCCCCGATGGCTGAGCTCCGCCCGTTTCGACCGCTAGATCCGAAATAGTCGGAGCTCGCTGTCGGGGTCCCGACTCTTTTCCCATATATATAACATATATATACACATTTTACCAGCTGCTTCTAACTGTAGAAAGTACCAGAACTGGAAAGATCAATGGAAACATTGTTTCTTTGGTCCAATTAGACAAATTCCACGGCAGTACACGGAATGGAAATGAGGTCTGGGATCTTTGTCTATCATATATTACTCTCTTCTTCATGTACTGTAATTACGAAGAAAGCAGCGCCAGATACACACACACACACACACACACACACACACACACACACACACACACACACACACACACACACATATTGTGTTATGTAGCTGTTATTATTGCTGTCATTATGTAGCCGTTATTGTTGCTGTGTAGCTTTTGTTATTGTTGTTCGTGTTGTTATTGTTGCTGTCAGATGTAACACTTTCCAGAGCAATAGTTGACAACCAACCAACTCCCTGAAGCTAGCTAAGCCATCACATTAATGAAGAATTCCTTACCAAACATGCAAGAGACATGACAAATCGATAAATTAATTGCTTAAACGAATTTTACTGAAAGGGATATTAAAATCGGTAAAAGCTTTCCAGAATCTACTCCAAGACAATAAAAATAAAAAAAAAAACGAAACATTTTGTTCGTCTTATTTTTTTCTTCTTCTTGGTATTTTTTTCTTCTTGTTGCTGTTGCTGTTGTTGGTAATGATGTTGCTGTTTTTATTGCTGTTGTTATTGTCGAAACTTACTTCTTTTGGTTCTAACTCTTAGAGAGTTGTTGGATATTTGGTAATTTTCGTCTCTTTTATATTTTTGTATCTTTTTTTAAATTCGTTCGTGTTGGAATTCAGCGCCGTATGCCTTAGATATTTGGCATGTGTTTGGGCCAAATCTTTTCTATTTTCACCATCAGCAGCAACATCGCCACATACCAGCAGCAACATCGCCACACACCAGCAGCTAGAACAGCAGCAGCATCAACAACATCAATACTAACACTGCCATCATCATCATCATATTCAACAACATAAACGACCGCAAGAGAAACGGTA
>OZ024759.1:34429921-34434921 GCA_964016885.1 Eledone cirrhosa | reverse complement strand
ATGAAAAAAAAAAATCCAGAGTATTTCTTCACCTGATCAACACACCAACACACCGCCACCCACACCCCACCGCACCACACCGCCACCCCAAACACCCCACCCCCACCCAAACCCCTCCACACCACCCCACCGCCACCAACACCCCACCACCCCGCCACCACCACCACCACCACTACCACCCCGCCACACCGCCACCAACACCCCACCACACCGCTACCCCACCCCATCGCCACCAACACCCCACCATCCCGCAACCAACACCCCACCACACCGCCACCAACACCCCACCACTCCGCCACCAACACCACACCGTCACCAACACCGCACCACTCCACCACCAACACCCCACCGCCACCAACACCCCGCCACCAACACCCCACCGCCACCAACACCCCGCCACTCCGCCACCAACACTTCACCACACCGCCACCAACACCCCACCACCCCACCACCACCACACCGCCACCAACACCACACCGCCACCAACGCCCCTCCGCCTCGCCACCACCACTCCGCCACCAACACCCCGCCGCCAACACCCCACCGCCACCAACACCCCACCGACACCCCACCACTCCGCCACCAAAAACCCCACCGCCACCAACACCCCGCCGCCAACACCCCACCGCCACCAACACCCCACCGACACCCCACCACTCCGCCACCAAAAACCCCACCGCCACCAACACCCCGCCGCCAACACCCCACCGCCACCAACACCCCACCGACACCCCACCACTCCGCCACCAAAAACCCCACCGCCACCAACACCCCGCCGCCAACACCCCACCAACACCCCGCCACCAACACCCCACCGACACCCCACCACCCCGCCGCCAACACCCCACCGCACCGCCACCAACACCCCACCACCAACACCCCACCGACACCCCACCACTCCGCCATCAACACCTCACCACCAACACCCCACCACTCCGCCACCAACACCCCACCGCAGCGCCACCAACACCCCACCACCAACACCCCACCGACACCCCACCACTCCGCCATCAACACCTCACCACCAACACCCCACCACTCCGCCACCAACACCCCACCACACCGCCACCAACACCCCACCACACCGTCACCAACACCTCACCACCAACACCCCACCGCACCGCCACCCCACCACACCGCCACCTCACCACCAACACCCCGCCACTCCGCCACCAACACCCCACCACACCGCCATCACTCCCACCACTCCGCCACCACCCCACCCCACCCCACCACTCCGCCACCAACACCCCACCCCACCACTCCGCCACCAACACCCCACCCCACCACTCCGCCACCAACACCACACCACCACTACCACTACCACCACACCACCACCATCACAACACTACCACCACGACAACCACCACCCTCATCACCACTGACTCGAGGACACCACCACCGACACCACCGCCACCACCAGTAACACCACGTTATTACATATGTCTATTGTCCACTGTTGAAAGAATTACTATTAACACTGACCTCTACACGAAGAGGTCAGAGGTCACATGTCATAGAAATATGTAATAGAATAAACCATTAATTAACAGAGAGAAATTAATGAGCTTAGCGTTAATTAGTCTGAGAGTAACATCTTAGATATACATCCATATGGTGGTGATGGTGGGGATGTGGTCCCTTACTGGCGTACCTTAACCCAGGTGTCTATGTTGGAGTATCTAAAGCTAAATGATGAGTCTGCTTTCCCTAAAATTATATCAAAAGAAGAACACTTCAGGAGAAAATGGCTGAACAGATTTTAAGGGTATAAAGCAACCCGCAGGAGATCCAGAGAGTAGACCCCTGGCATGAGGGTTAGATAATATCCATGATCTCGTTTGGCCCCCTCCAGGGAGAGTTGCTTCTGAGGAACGGTTAGAAGGAGTGTTTGAGGAGTCTACCCCCAACAACCATCCCTTAAATAATTAAACATAGGAGATACAAAAAGGATCCTCGCCCCATCATTATATTGTCATTTGTTTAATGTTTTGTGTACAGTAATAGTTTTTTTAGTTTCATAAATTAACATATTAATATTTATAAGTCGGTAAAAAACAAAACAAATATATATATATATACAAGATGTCCATCACAAAATGTATATACATCTCCACCCCAAAATGTATGTAGATTTTGATTAGAATGCTGTTGAAGTGTGTATACATTCTTTGGTACACCCTTTATGAGGAAAAAAATTACAAACAAAAAATGCAAGTTCAATTTTTTCAATCTCTAACCTGCTCCCTATATATACATATACATATATATATATATATATATATATATATATATAATATATATATTATATATATAAACTATTCTTGGTAGTTTGGTTCTGATTATCTTGCTTAAGATTTCAATATATATGATATTCAATAGGAGTTTCCTTACCTTAAAACATTAAACATCATCCATAAAGGTAATTTTCTCCGTTAGTTTCTTTCTGTTTACTGTCGCTTGGAACATACTTCAACATGGCATCGCTTAGAGTGAAACAACAGCAGCGAATGTTTTGTTTCTTTCAAAGTTTATTTTTAGTTTAACATCGATAAACATAACTCCAGTCCTACACACTGTTCCGAAATTTAGTTTTGGGATAAAGTTACTCACAAAAATACACACGCCCCTTCCAGTCGGGACATTATTGGCTCACGGTAAACAGAAAATATTTAACAGGCACGTAGATGTATCCACCATGAAAACTATAATAAAATCTGCGGCACTGCGTACGGTTTATTTCTTGTAATCCAGTTAGTAAAATAAGTTGGATTACTTTGAATAAATAATTAATGAATATTACATAATTTATGTACCAAGCTTCGTAAACATAATTAAATTCGTAAAAACAAATAATTTAAAATTGACTTCTTTTCAAAGTTGCACTTCCGGTATATCGCCGCCGCCACCGCCACCACCACACATACATTCACACATATACATTTATACAAACACACACATACAGTCATGATAGCGTTCGGTGAAGTGGAAATGGGAGGGTAAAACATGTATAACGTTTTGTTTATTTATTTATTAACTCTTATTTTTTTAACTCATTTAATATAATTGTTTCTACTTTTGGCACAAGGCCAGCAATTACCCAGTGCATTACTGGAACTTTATTTTATCGACCCCTTAAGGATGAAAGGCAAAGTTAACCTCGGTGGGATTTGAACTCAGATCGTAAAGGGCCGTAACTCTATGCTGCAAAGCATGGCATCCGACCCTCTGCCGATACTGCCAATCCATCACCCTTTTAATAATCGTTTATACTTTTGGCACAAGGTCAGCAATTATCCGAGTTCTTTACTGGTACTTACCCAGACGACCCCCGTAAGGATGAAAGGTAAAGTTAACCTCGACGGGATTTGAACACAGACCGTAAAGGGACGTAACTATGCTGGAAAACATGGCGTCCAACCCTCTACCGATACTGCCAATTGAATATAATATATAAAAAAGGAAAGAGACAGGAAAAAAAAGGAAGAGAAAAAATACACAAGCAGATAAGACACACATCTTAGACAACATCAACAAAAGGCAGGCGAAAGGGGTGGACAAACGAGAAGCTGCCAGAGCAAAAGATAGCAATGTAGTGAGGAGCACTGGGAAACCTCTCTAATAATTTTTGAGGCAAGCATTACCTAGGGTGATGGCGAGGCTGAGGTGCTGGAACAACCAAGTGCCCTCACGAGCATCACCAGTTACCTCTGTTTGGCGAGCTGCCAGTGAAGATAAGAGCCTCGCTGTCAGTAGCCCGACTCCCCCAAACGTCCCGAACTCCACAGGATGGATAATGTAGTTAGCTGACAGAACAAACTATTTTAGGATTTTGTTCCGTTCAGCTGCGGATGCTGTAGCTCTCGCCCTTATCGCTGCATCCAGGATGTGGGAAGAAGCAAAAGAGTCACTAAGTGTGACGCCTCAGATAAGCACCTGCCTCTTGACCAGGAGCACAAAGTAAGACCGTCAAGTCAGGACAACCCAGACGGTTCCAAAATTGAAGGGATGTTGGCCCGGGCCAAAGCTCTTGAGTGGTAATAGGACAGTGTATGTGCGCGCGCGTGAGTTTGTCGGCGTTCTTAAATTAGAGACACGTGTGTGTGTGTGTGTCACTGTTTTTAAGTTAGACATATATATGTGTGTATCCCTTTCCTTCCTTTTACACTCACATACATTCACACAAACACTCATACACATTGCGCAATGGACGGGTGGACAGAAGTCCCTCAAATGTATATACATGTGAATGGAGTTCTACTGAAGCAGTTAGAGAAGTTCAAGTATCTTGGAGCCGTGTTCATGAGTGATGGAATGCAGGAGGCTGAATTAAGTGCAAGAATTGCAAAAGCTGATGCAGTAAAGCGCCTGCCTCAGCAATCAGATGCAGCGGGGTAGGTGTAAAAGCCACACCCGCTGTCTTCCTGGTATTCCTGCCAACTCTTACTGAGGATCATGAATCTTGAGTAATGACCAAAAGAATACAATTTCAAATAAAAGCGGCAGAAATGGGATTCCTCCGAAGGGTCTTTGAGGTAACGTTACTCGATAAAGTGCATAACTCAGAGACCAGAGAGTCACTCCTAGTAGAGCCGCTACTTCTCCGAATTGAGAGATCACAACTCCGATATTATGAGTATGTGGTTAGAATGTCTCAGTAAAGAATAGCTGGACACATTTTACAGGCAAAAACAACCGGTAGGAGACCCAGAGGTAGACCTTGAGCAAGATAGTTGGATAACAGCTTGGCTGGTCACGCTTTGGGATCCAGCTGGATCAGTTAGAGATGTTTGCTACTGACAGACTCGCTGGAAGGAGTGTTTGAGAAGGACTAGTCCCCACGACCCTCTCAGAAATAACTGGGTGAAGAAGAAGATATTGTCAACTTACTTTTTAATTTACATATATCTATATGCATATATATTTGCGTATAATACCAATATCCACACTATACAAGGTAGCAGAAAACCGCTCGGGGGCCGGTTTTCTGCTAGTCTCTA
>OZ024759.1:34414921-34424921 GCA_964016885.1 Eledone cirrhosa | reverse complement strand
AAGTGATGCAGTAGTTGCGTCAGGCAATCCCTTCCATTACGGAATCCATGCTGGTTGGAGTTCAGCATATTGTTACTCTCAAGGAAGTGGGTCATTCGCGATCTCACCACTCGCTCAAATACCTTAATGATATGAGAGGTGAGTGAGATTGGACGGTAATTCACGGCAAGGGATTTGTTTCCCTTTTTGAAAACTGGGACAACAGACTGGGATAGAAGGTTTTCTGGCACATATCCAGCATCCAGTGAGTTCCGCCACAGATTGGCAAGAGGAGAAGCAAGTTGGTGTTGACACGCCTTCAAGACACAAGCAGGGAACCTATCGGGACCTACTGCTGAATTATGCTTGATTTCCTTTATTGCCGCCAAGACATCAGGGGCGCCAAACGTTATGTCCGATAAGGTGTAATGGGGAGTAACATCGCCGATACAGCCCAGATCGGCCATATCAGGATTGCTGAAAACAGAGCAGTATTGTTTCTGCAGTATCTCACCCATGGTTTTAGCATTGTCTTGAAGAGTGCCATTTTCATCAATTAGAGGGCCAACAGTAGAGCCAGTGATTTTGTGTTTTTTTGCAAATGAAAAGAACACTTTGGGATTGAGTTTGATCTTCTCAATGGCCCAGGCCTCTTCAGCTCTTCTCTGATTGTTGATGAGGGACATTATGTTGTTTTGGAGGTTATGTTTTTTAATCTCTAGTGATGAAATGGCAGTCAAGTTGATGTGTTGCTGCTGACAGTATTTCAGCTTGTTGATTTTTTTGTTCGTTCTCTTAATTTTTCTGATGAGTGTTTTTCTATTTCTAGGGATTCTGCTCTTAGATTTGTTTATAGTTCTTAATGGGGTGTGTTTAGCACATATGTTTGTAACAGTGTCCACAAATGTCTGCCAGGACTTTTTGATGTTAGTGGGTGTATGAGTGTGCGTGAAGGACCAGTCGACATGTGCAAGATCATGACTGATCGCTTCCCAGTTTGCATTGTGGAAATCCATAGCGTCAAACGGATGGACAGGAGAAATGACATTGGGTTTGTATATTGGACGGTGGAATCTCAGATCACAGAGAACCATGTCATGATCAGAGAGTAGAGTTTTCTCCACTGCAATATTGTGGATATTGTCAGTGTGATTGCTGAAAATTAAGTCTAGGACGTTTTTGTGGCACCTCGTTGGTTCGAGCACTAGTTGGGATAGGAAGAAATCATCCATGAAGTCAAGAAGCGATTCCACAGCTTCCCTGTCAGAGGTTGAGGCAGAAGAACCTGGTGGCAGGGTGTTTGTGGACCAGTCAACTCCGGGGAGGTTGAAGTCCCCCATCATTAAGATGTTGTCAGGGTGACACTCTTGGATGAAACACTTTATGCTGTTGAGGCATTCCTTGAAGCATGGTACAGGCGTTTGGGGTGGCCTATAGAGCCCAACTACTAATAGGTTGTTGGTTTGACTGAATACAGTGACTGCCTCACAGTATCCATTAGTGAATATGTTCATAGCCTCTGTTGAGAAAGAATTATGGACATAAATGGCAGTTCCGCCCTTTCTTCTGCCAGCGCGATCAGCACGGATGGCTTTGAAATTTTTCACTTTCACCTCGGCTTCCAAGTGGAGGTTACTGAGATGGGTTTCAGTGAGGACGAAGAAAGGGATGTGGTTTGGATGGACATCAATCCAGTCCTCCAGGAATTTGATCTTCCATTTTTGAGTATTGGTGGAAGGGCTGATGCCTTGGGCGTTAAGCAAAAATGTAGAGGCGAGAGTGGATGGTTTTAATTGTTTTGGTGTGTTGTTAATTTGTTTGTTTGTTAATGGCAGCAATGGGAGTTTGTGCAGTGGGGTGATAGTGGAGGGTGGTGCTGGGTGATAGCTCGAATGTTTTTTTCCAGTTCTTTTGCCAGATTCATTATGGCTAAAAAAGAGGAAGAAGTTTCCTGTTTAGAAGACTGTTGGTGACTGTGGTAGTGGTTATTTTTATGTTTATGTAGGTTATATATGTATGTATATATATATATATATATATATGTATATATATATATATATATATGTATATATATATATATATATATGTATATATATATATATGTATGTATATATATATATATATGTGTATATATATGTATATATATATATATATATATATATATATATGTATATATATATATATATATATATATATATATGTGTGTATGTGTTAGTGTGTGTGTGTATATATATATATATATATATATATATATATATATATATATATGCAAATATGTATATATATGCATATATATGTATATATACATATATATATATATATATATATATATATATATATATATGCAAATATGTATATTTATACATACAAATATGTTTACGTATATATGTATATATATTTATATGTATATATATATATATACATATATACGTATATGAATATGTATTTATGTAGGTATAGGTATATATATGTATATGTATATATTTCTCTCTCTCTCTCTTATATATATATATATATATATATATATATATATATATATATATATATATATATATATATATGTATATACACATATATATATACACATAGTTATTGTTCTTGTTTTATTCTTGTTTGTCGTGTTTTTCCACCATACCACCATCTGACCATAGCACCACACCTCCATCCCACCACATCACCACCCATCCGTCCTCTAACATTATTATAGATCTGTGCTTGTTATACCTCCATGTACTTGACCGTGTTATTGTCCCGTACCCTCCCTCCTCCGCCATACTAATGTCGCAGAATCTTTACTCTCACATTACACATATGTATTTACTTATGTCCTTTCTTTTACAACTATTTTAAACTATTCGGCTGGCATGAAAGTGCAATATATATATATATATATATATATATATATATATATATATATATAAAATACTCTTCCATAAATACTAATATATATATATTTGAATATATGAATATATATATATATATATATATATATATACATATATATATATTTGTATATGTTTTTATATACACATTTATATATGTTTATATATGTGTATATGCATACGCATACAGTAGCCACACACACATGTATATATATATATATATAATAGCTCTCTATCTATCTATCTATCTATGTACACACACACACACACTATATATATATATATATATATATAATAGCTCTCTCTCTCTCTCTCTCTCTCTCTCTCTCTCTCTCTCTCTCTCTCTCTCTCTCTATATATATATATATATATATATATATATATATATATATATATAATAACTTGATGTAACTTCCTTATTGACTTCAATCTAAAGGAAAATGTGAAAGACAGAAAACAAAAACGAAAAAGAAACGAAAGAATGAAATGTACTTTCCTATTTATTTTCCCGCCGAAAAACGACGTTCAGAAATTAGTATTGTTTTTACCTCGCAGTAATAGCTCCCTTGTATTGAAACCGTGAATTTATTCTTAGTTCTTTTTTATATATTTTTATCATCAATGCCATTTGTTCATTCTATTACACTCGAGACACTGACAGAGGCATAAACACACACACTGATACACAATCACACACAGAGTAACAGAGGCACATACATCCATACACTGAGACATAAACACACACACAGTAACACAGGCACCAACTGATACGCAAACACACACAGAGTAACACAGGCACACACTGGTACATAAACACACACACAGTAACCCAGCCACACACTGGTACACAAATACACACAAAGTAATACAGCCACACACTGGTACACAAATACACACAAAGTAACACAGCCACACAAACCCACACACAGCCACACACTGGTACACAAACACACACACAGTAACCCAGCCACACACTGGTACACAAACACACACTCAGTAACACAAGCACACACAGCCACACACTGGTACATAAACACACACACAGTAACACAGCCACACACTGGTACACAAACACACACACGGTAACACGGGCACACACAGCCACACACTGGTACAAAAGCACACACACAGCCACACACAGGCACACACTGGTACACAAACACACACACAGTAACCCAGCCACACACTGGTACACAAATACACACACAGCCACACACAGGCACACACTGGTACACAAATACACACACAGTAACACGGGCACACACATATACTCACTCTCCCTCTCTCTCACGCACACATATCTCTCTATATGTGATATTTCTCACTTCTTTGATGTTGTGCCGCTATGATAATTATTACTGAAAGGCCATTTAGTACAGATGGAAATAAAGTAAAAAACAGCAACAATAACATTAAAATGTAAAAAGATCTTTCGTCGAATTCGACGAGGAGTGCTTTAGGTCTTTTTTTTATTGATTCGACTGAACCAACGGCGTATTGGATTATAATGTGGCCGAATATTCCGCAGACATGTAAACAGTTAATATAATACATAGATAGAATTAATGGGATTTAGTGCGTCACGTGGGTGTCTATCAATTACAGGTAGAAACTCGTTTTGTATGATCTGGTCTAGAATAACAGTAGAGCTTGTCCTTCTCTGTCGTTCTGAGACCTGGAACTTACACCCCCATTAACAGGAGAGTTTAGATGGATGTTACACTATCCTTCTGAGAAAGTGTCAAAATATTCCTTGGCAAAGCCATCCCACGTTTCATCAGATATACGGAAAAAAACCCTCCGGTATAAATACTTAACTGGTCGAATGACGTGCAAGGTTGGTTGGTCACTGCTTCCGCATAAAAGATGAGATGGTTTCACACCTGTTGTTGTGTGAGATCTCTTTCCTCTACCAAGAAAGCTCAGATACCACGATACCATAGCAAGAGACACTGGAATTGACCTCGAATACCTCCTACAAATCTTGATGCGCATGGCTTAGTGGCTAGAGCATTGGGCGTGCAATGGAAAGGTTGTAAGTTCAATTCTCGGACCGGGTGATGTGATGTTTCCTTGAGCAAGACACTTTATTTCACGTTATTCTAGTTTATTCAGCTGTAGAAATGAGATGATAAGACTAGGGACCCTATCATTAAATTACTCAAGATACCTCCAACGAGATATACCTTGGAGGAGGCCAGCTAAACCTGCATAGGTGTGAGCTGTAACAACAACAATAACAACAACAACAACAACAAATCTTGATGAGAAACAAAGACTTTTGGTAAGATGTTGTACTTGCTTTTTCGCCTAAGGGCCAAGGATAAGAAGGCAGAAAGCTCATATACCAAGGTACCATAGCAAAAGACACTGGGATTAACAAGAATGACCAATAAACCTTGATGGGGCAACATAGACTGTTAGCATGAAGTTGTTCTGCTGTTTCGCATAGGGGAGATGGATAAGGTAAGATTCTTCAGGTGTTTGTACGTTTAATGTAATACTTAGGATCAATGTGACATCGTGTAATAAGGCTGCTGTTCGTATTGTAGAGGAACACGTGTATGGATAATTAGAATGGAATATAAAAAAGTGGAATTTAACACGAACAGGATATCACCTCCGGTACTCCCTCTACTACCACCACCACCACCACTACTACTACCACCACCACCACCACTACTACTACCTCCCTCCCACCATCACTACTACTACTACTACTACTACTACTACTACTACTACTACTACTACTACTACTGCTGCTACTACTACTACTACTAATATTACTACCACCACCACCACCACCACCATTACTACTACTACTACTACTAATATTACTACCACCACCACCACCACCACCATTACTACTACTACTACTACTACTACTACTACTACTACTACTACTAATATTACTACCAGCACCACCACCACCACACCACCATCACTACTACTACTACCACCACCACCACCACCACCACCACACCACCATTACTACTACTACCACTACTACTACTACTGCCACTACTACTACTACTACTACTACTACTACTACTACTACTACTACTACTACTTCTACTACTACTACTACTACTACTACTACTACTACTACTACTAATATTACTACCAGCACCACCACCACACCGCCATCACTACTACTACTACTACTACTACTACTACTACTACTACTACTACTACCACCACCACCACCACCACCACACCACCATTACTACTACTACCACTACTACTACTGCTACTACTACTACTACTACTACTACTACTACTACTACTACTACTACTACTACTACTACTACTACAACTACTACTACTACTACTATTACTACTACGATTGTCCGACATCTTCCGTTAGCTGCTACTGCAATTGTCGTTTAACTCTAATTGTTGACTGTCCTTAAGCAAGAGACTTAACTCTACTTGCCTGACAAGCAAGGTTTCCTGACTAATGAACAAATCGTTATTTGTTATTGTTCACAGAGCAGTGATCGATATTGATCTATTTCTTGCTTGACTGCCATCATCATCAGCGTCATCACTACCGCGACAGTCACCACCACCACCACCACCATCATCATCATCACTACTAACACCACCACTACTACTATCATCATCATCATCATCATCATCATCAACACCACCACTACTACCATCACCATCATCATCATCACTACTAACACCACCACTACTAACATCATCATCATCAACACCACCATTACTACCATCATCATCATCACTATCACTACCACCACCACCATCACTGCCACTACTACTACTACGATTACTCCTCCTCCCCCTCCGCCTACTACTACCACTACCACTACTACTACCAGTACTATTACTACTCTTGGTATTATTAGTAACTGATAAATTGTTGTAATTACCGCTTTTGTTACGTTGTAACAATATGTAGCAATAGTAGTAGTAGTAGTAGTAGTAGTGGTAGGAGTAGTAGTAGTAGTAGTAGTAGAGGCAGTTGTAGATGTAATGGTAGAAGTAGTAGTAGTAGTAGTAGTTGTAATAGAGAAGGCTTTTCACCGGTGGATGGTGAGGGAGAACGCTGGAAAAGCCAATTCATCTTGCGAAGCCCACACATACGGGTAGCCAACTCTGTGCCGATGGTGGTCCTACGGCCAAGGACACCAGAAGTCTTCACTGCTATGGGTAGCCAACTTTGTGCCGATGGTGGTGAGAATGGAGGTGGCCCTAGGGCCAAGGAAACCAGAAGTCTTCACTGCTACGGGTAGCCAACTTTGTGCCGATGGTGGTGAGTAAGGAGGTGGCCTTAGGGCCAAGGAAACCAGAAGTCTCCACTGTTACGGGTAGCCAGCTCAGCGCCTATGATGGTAAGTAGGGAGTAGCCCTAGGGCCAAGGACACCAGAAGTCTCCACTGCTACGGCTAACAGCTCAGCGCCTATGATGGTAAGTAGGGGGGTAGCCCTAGGGCCAAGGACACCAGAAGTCTCCACTGCTACGGCTAACAGCTCAACGCATATGATGGTAAGTAGGGGGGTAGCCCTAGGGCCAAGGGCACCAGAAGTCTCCACTGCTACGGCTAACAGCTCAGCGCCTATGATGGTAAGTAGGGAGGTAGCCCTAGGGCCAAGGACACCAGAAGTCTCCACGAACTAGACGTGAAAACCAGTTAGATGAAATGTACCTGTAATCCACATAAATGTCCAACCGAGTGAAGTATTCTGTGTTTCTGATTCTGCGCGGGTAACATTGTATACGGAATACTCAACCACACGCATGTTAGTTCACGGGTTGAATGTGAGCAGTTGTCGAATGGATTGTATCTTTAATTAAATATATCAATAATTGTCTCACGATGATTCTGGCTTTCTACATTTGTCCAGGGAATACTCAGCCATTTACAGTTCATATGCAAACTCACACAGGTATATATATATATATATATATATATATATATATATATATATATATATATATATATATATATATATAGAGAGAGAGAGAGAGAGAGAGAGAGACAGAGACAGAGAAGAAGAGAAAATGTGTATGGATGTGTGAGAGAGCTATGGAGACAGAGGCGGAGAAGAAGAGAAAGAGGTGGATACAGATAGATACATACAGAGAGAGAGGAGAGAGAGAGAGAGAGAGAGAGAGAGAGAGAGAGAGAGAGAGAGAGAGAGAGAGAGAGAGAGAGAGAGAGAGAGAGAAATAGGGTGTTGTGATGAATAGTGTAAGATATATATATATATATATATATATATAAGTTTATCCCGGGTTCAATCGGGGGAAACCACAGTAAGTAAGGTACTCAATACATAGCAGAGCATAAATATTTAATGTAGAAAGGCTTCAACAAGACTAGAACTGTTTCATTCGGTAGAAATCATCAGGATGCCTTATATATATATATATATACATATATACATATATATAGATTTCTTTATTAGCCACAAGGGCGCAACAAGAAAGGGGACAATACAAAGACATGCCGGGGATTTTACATACAGTCGTGTAAAAAATATAAAAACAAACAATTTCAACAATCGAAATCCCCAATAGGGGGGATGCGCCTCTCTAGAGAGAGAGATAGAGAGAGAGGGAGAGAGGGAGAGGGAGAGAGAGAGAGAGGGATCTATGATGTGCACGCAAACAGAGCATCGGAATGACACGCTGCAGAAACTGCACCGTGTTGCATAACAACTCCACCACACATATATATAGACACATATATAGGTATATATTTATATATACACACACACACTGTCGATGATGTCTGTATGTGTGCATGTATATGTATTTGTGTACGTGTGTGTATATATATATATATATGTGTGTGTGTATATATAACATATATATATGTATAACTTATATATATGTATAACATATATATATGTATAACATATATATATGTATGTACACATATATATGTGTGTGTGTGTGTATGTGTGTGTATGTGTGTGTATGTATGTATGTATGTATGTGTGTGTGTGTATGTGTGTGTGTGTATGTGTGTGCATGTGTGTGTGTATATATGTATATATATATATGTGTGTGTGTATATATAACATATATATATATGTGTATGTGTGTGTGTATGTGCGTGTGTATGTGTATGTGTGTATGTCAGCATATATGACTGTACGTGTGTCAGTGTGGGAGTGAATACTTGTATGTATATATATATATATGTATGTATGTGTGTGTTTATGCGTAAGTATATGTATATATATATATATATGTGTTATATATATATATATATATATGTATATATATAGGTGTATCTGCGTGTATGTTTATATATGTATATATATATATATATATATACATATATATATATAGGTGTATATATATATATATATATATAGGTGTATCTGTGTGTATGTTTATATATGTGTGTATATATATATATATATATAGGTGTTTCTGTGTGTATGTTTATATATGTGTATATATATATAGGTGTATCTGTGTGTATGATTATATGTAAGTATGTGTGTATATATTCCTAAAATAGCAACAATTTCTCAATAAAAAGCAATTCTATTGAGATGTTGATTGTTTATTAGTGTCAAGTGATCTGAAATCGATACTACCATGTATTGATACACTATCTATCTATCTATCTATCTATCTATCTATCTATCTATCTATCTATCTATATACAGAAATTGTCAACAAACACACACACATACAGACACTCAAAAGTGCATAGATAAGATATCAGATACGTGGGCACACACACACACACACACACACACACACACACACACACACACATACACACACACACACACACATACGTACACACACACACACCCCCATACTTACACATACACACATATACATAGGTGTGTGTGTATATCCACCCATACATAATATATATATGTATATATATGAAGGCGTGTGGTTAGAGAATTAGATTCACAGTCTTGAGGCTGTGAGTTCGATTCCTGGACCAGGCGATGCGTTATGTCCTTGAGCAAGACACTTTATTTCACGTTGCTCCTTCTACCTGGAGTTGCGATCGACAGATAGTATTAGCAGTTGGAAAGACCAACGGAAACATTGTTTCCTTGGTCCGATTTGACGAAAGTCGATCGATATATAGTATATATATATATATATATATATATATATATATATATATATA
>OZ024759.1:34397421-34402421 GCA_964016885.1 Eledone cirrhosa | reverse complement strand
GGAACACTCATCGTCGAAATCAACGGAGATCGATTCCAGATATTTTCAAGGTTGGGAGGCAACCAAATAAAATATATTATCTCAAATATTAAATGCTATTTCTACCCACACAAGTTCTTTTCTGACCATTACTGCTATCACTTGTAGAAAATAAAATATGTTCTCTCAAATTTTGGTTTCTAATATAGGCACAAGGGCAGAAATGTTGAGGGAGGGGAAAGTCGACTAAATCAACTTTAGTGCGTGACTGGTACTTCATTTTATCGACCCCTTAAGGATGAGAAGCAAAGTTAACCCTGGCGGGATTTGTTCTCTCAGATATTAAATATTCCTACACACATAAGTTCTTCTCTGACCATTACTGTTGTCACTTGTAGAACATTAGTAACATCATAACTACACAAGCTGTAGTAGGGTGTTACAAAAACACTTCTATGTTCCACAGTCACGAGTTCAAATCTCGCTCGTTCCACCGAGTTTAATTCTCTTTTGTTTTCTTCTTCTTTATCTGTCGTCTCTTCTGCTTGTTTTTAGTATTTAACATACGATTAATATATTGGTTTCTGATGTAGGTACAAAGCAAACAATTTTTGGCGAGAGAGGAAAATCGATTAAATCAACCCCAGTGCATTACTGGTACTTTATTATATCGACCGTGGATGAATGAAAAATATTTAAATCATGTTGTCCGAGGTACCACCGATACTGCCAATTCACGGCCCGACATACGTTTAATATATTAAGTGTAATATTTATGAAATAAGTAGTGAATGAGCAGAGTTGTTAGAATGTCGGATAGGTTGCTTTGCCGTTTTCGTTTCGGCTTTCTGAGTTCAAATCCCGCCAAGGTCAACTTTGACCCATTCGAGGTCGAAAACAAAAGTACCAGTCTAGTACTGGTGTCGATTCTTCTTCCTCTATATCGGTTTCTAACTTCCATTCTCTCAGTCTCTTTCTATCCTTCTCAGGAAGAAATCTGCTATATTCAGTACTGGAGAAGGTATGGGTTCTGCCAGGTTAAAGAAATGTCCTAGAAACGATGTCAATACGGCACCACTACGACTCTCCAGGGAGTGAAGGGACTTCAGAAGAATAAGATCTATGATCTGCAATCAAACAACAGTAATTTCCTACCAGTTGATGTACATTGTTTTAAACCCACCCGTAATCTGTAGTTTATAGTTCAATCCGCGTCTGCGCCGTTTTTTATCTTATTTTTTTCTCTCGGTGTTTTAGGTTGCTTTTTGTTACTTCAGCTTGGTTTAAGTGATAGGTGTACCAGTGATATACAAGGGATTTAATCTAGTTTTTGAGGGACATCATGTTTTTACCCAAATATAATTCTCCACAGTGTCGTGTTCAAATCTTGTCGGTACCGATGTTGATTCTATTTTTTTCTCTGGGTGTTTGATTTTTGTGCTTGGTTTAACAGTAATATACTGGGGTTCCCAACACAAACACACATATGCAAACATGAATACAAACACAGTAATATACACACACACACATACAAACTCACGTATACACATACAACCACACACACACGTACACAAACATGTATATATATATACACACACATACACAAACATGTATACACATACACAATCACGTATACACATAAAACACGCAAACACGTACACACACACATGTACACGTATACACATATATACACAGATATGTATGTATATTAAAGGTGGTGTTAGTGTTACAAAATCGCGAAAAGAAATGAGATAGAGAGAGAGGGAGAGGGATATATATATATAGAGAGAGTGTGGGAATTCGAGAGAGAGGGAGCGAGGGAAAGAGAGAGGGAGCGAGATGGAGAGTGGGAGAGAGAGAGAGAGAGAGAGAGAGAGAGAGAGAGAGAGAGAGAGAGAGAGACGAGAGAGATAGACATAGAGTGAGAGAGAGAGAGAACGAAAGAGATAGAAATAGTGAGAGAGAAAAAGAGTGTGAGAGATAGAGAGCGATGGAGAGAGAGAGAGAGAGAGAGAGTGAGATAGATAGATAGATAGATATAGAGAGAGAACGAGAGAGAGAGAGCTAGAGATATATATATATATAGAGAGAGAGAGCGAGAGATAGATAGATAGATAGATAGATAGATAGATAGATAGATAGATATATAGAGAGAGAGAGAGAGAAAGAGAGAAGTCCAAAATAATCAGTGAGAAAGTCAAATAATTTGAGATGAAACAACCAGTTGAAACAGGTGAATGGATTAATAAAATAATGGATTGGTAGAATAATGGATTGCTAGAATAATGGATTAATAGCATGACTAATAATCCGTTCCAGCACTGTAATAGGGGTCAACAATTTCTAGGGACAGAGAATGCCCTGTAAATTGACCCATGTTTTATTTTATTTCATCAACACCAGAAAAAAAAAAATGAAAAGCAAAACTAACCTCGGCGGGATTTGAGCTCAAAACGTAAAGATTCGGAGAAAACGGGCCCAAGCTTTTGTTTTACCTTCTACCGACTCTACCAACCCACTCTTCTTTCTTATTAATAGTTGTTTTTAACAGCTGCTATGGCCAGATGGGGCTACAAGACCGGCCCAACCATCTACGGATGCGGACAGGAGGACCATACGATGCAGCACTGCCTTGTTTGCCCTCTACTACACAACCAGTGCAGCTTAAAAGATCTCGCAGAATTTAATAATAATGCAAAGGACTGTGTAAAGAAATGGTAAACTGTCATATAACCACATGCTTCGAAAAGAAGAAGAAGAAGAATTTGTTTTTTATTTAACCACATGGTCAACAATTCTTTTTTGGGGAGCAATCGATTAAATCGACACCAGTGTGTTACTGGTATTTGTTTTATCGACCCCGTAAAGATGAAAGACGAAACTAACCTCGGCGGAATTTGAACTCAGACCGTAAAGATTTGGAGAAAATACTCTCAAGGTTTTCACAGCCTCTCCTCTGATGAAAAGCAAAGCTAATAATTCCAAGCGTTTGTCTTAGGTTCTACATACTCTACCAACCTATCACTCTTTCTGACTAATAATTGTTTCTAATTGTTGACCCAAGGCTAAACATTTTTTGGGGAAAGGCGAAAGTCGATTAAATTGACCCCAGTGCATTACTGGTACTTTATTTCATCGACCCCGTAAGGATGAAAAGCAAAGTAAACTCTGGCGAGATTTTAACTCTAAACGTAAAGATTCTTTCCAAGCGTTTGTCTTACTTTATTCCAGCTCTACCAAACCAGCATTCTTTCTGATTAATAATTGTTTCTATTTTAGGCACAAGGCCAGAAAATACCCAGTACATTACTGGTACTTTATTTTATCGACCCCGTAAGGATGAAAGGCAAAGTTAACCTTGGCGGGATTTTGAACTTAGATCATAAAGGGACGTAACTCTATGCTTCAAAGCATGGTGTCCGACTCTCTACCGATACTGCCAATCCACCACCCTCTTTCTGATTAATAATTGTTTCTACTTTTGGCACAAGGCCAGCAATTACCCCAGTGCATTACTGGTATTTTATTTTATCGACCACCGTAAGGATGAAAGGCAAAGTCAACCTCGGCGGAATTTGAACTCAGATCGTAAAGGGACGTAACTATCCTGGAAAGCATGGCGTCCGACCCCCTACTGATACTGCCAATTCTGATTAATAATGTTTTCTAGTATAGGCACAAGGGCAGTAATTTGGAGGATGGGAAAGGTCTATTAAATCGACCCCAGTACATGACTGGTACTTTATATTATAGAGCCCCGTAATTTCTGATTAATAATAGAAACCAAATGAAACCCAACTGGTGTGTGTATTTTATTGGCAGCAAGTATGACCCTCCCAAAGTATAATAACTTATGGTTCAACACATGATTTCACTACAAGAATATTGCAAACGAAATATACATATACGTACATACACACACACACATATATATACATATATATATATATATATATATATATATATATATATATAATAACAATATATATATATATATATATATATATATATATATATATATATATATATATATATATATATATATATATTTATATATATATTCATTATATTATGGCTAAATAATGGGTCTTGTTAATCTGGAGCTTCGCCTATTTATCAGTCATCAGACAAGAATGGATATGTACATATATATATATATATATATATATATATATAGGAAAAAGTATGCCCCCGACGGCAGAGCTCAAGCCGTTTCCCACTCTACTACCCTAAGTATTGAGTACTCTGGTGCGTTATGGTCCATCTAGTTCCTTACCACAATTCCTTTGTTATATATATATATATATATATGTGTGTGTGTGTGTGTGTGTGTGTGTGTGGCTGTATGTATACACACAGATGTGTATATGTGTGTGTCTATGTATGTCTAACCACTAGGCCCCACACTAAGCAATGTTTCCCAGTCTACCCTCCTCTGGTTGCCCCACTCCCCCCCGGAGATCCTCCTTCACATCCTGTCTGCACAATTCTTTCCCAAATATATGTGATCATGCAACAATTTAAACGGGAACATCAACAGTATCGATCTTTCCCCGTGTCTGAGGAGAGAAGGGGGAGGCTATGGGGGGGGGGGAGGATATGAAGACCAAGGGCAACCTACCAAGTTTATTAAAGAAATCGATAATAATCACCTTTCTTTCTGGAACTTAAGCATGGCTTTGTGGTCAAGGTATTCGGTTCATAATCGTAAGATTGTGACATTCCGTTCCGAGCATCGAGTTGTGTCCTTGAGCAAGACACTTTATTTCACGTTGCTCCAGTCCACTCAGCTGGCAAATATGAGGCCGTATCTGTAATTCAAATGACCAGCCTGCTTCACTTTCTGTGTCACACTGAATCTCCCTGAGTACTACATTAAAGGTATATGTGTCTGTGGAATGCTCAGCCACTTGCACGTTCATTTCAATGGGCAGGCTGTTCCGTTGATCGGATCAGCTGGGACACTCTTCGTCGTAACCGACGGAGGGCCCAGTTTCTAATTCTGAGATGTTTGAAGGGCG
>OZ024759.1:34379921-34382421 GCA_964016885.1 Eledone cirrhosa | reverse complement strand
GAGATAGAGAGAGAGAACATGTAAAAAAGATAGTGAGAGAGAGATAGGGAAGGAGAAAGTGTAAAACCGTTAAAGTCGTCCTAAGGAAGGTTGAAAGATGTGCGGTGGATTGGCAGTATCGGTAGAGGGTCGGACGCCATGCTTTCCAGCAGAGTTACGTCCCTTTACGATCTGAGTTCAAATCCCGCCGAGGTTGACTTTGCCTTTCATCCTTACGGGGTCGATAAAATAAAGTACCAGTAATGCACTGGGTAATTGCTGGCCTTGTGCCTAAAGTAGAAACAATTATTTTTCAAATCCTGCCGAGGTTAACTTTGCCTTTCATCCTTAAGGGGTCGTTAAAATAAAGTACCAGTAATACACTGGGTTGATTTACTCAACTTTCTCCAATTCTTTTCATATTGCTGGCCTTGTGCTAAATGTAGAAGCAATTATTAGTATGACAGGTGGCTGAGTGGATAAGTTAAGTGGATTTCACACGTAGAGGGTTTAGGTTCGAACCAGCTTCCGGCGTTTCATTATAGATTCATGAAGAAGTGAAATTTATTCATTTCCATCGACGCCATTAACCGAGCTATTAATGTTCTTTGTGTTGTTGTTATCGTTGTTGTTGTTGTTGTTGCTGTTAGAACGTGGCCGAATGTTTTATAAGTTTCCTTCGTATTCATTAGGTCCTTGGTTCGATCCCACTGCATGGGACCACGGGTCTGTGTCATTTACAATAGCACAAGGTCAGCCGAGGTTCGTGAGTCAAATCTTGTGGACAGAAATGTTCAGGAAATTTATCGTAACGAACTGTACATGTCATTGAAAGCACCAGCCTTTTCACACACTGTGAGGAACTGAATCTCCATGAGATTTACCTTAACGTACACGTGTCTGTGAAAAGCTCATCTATGTACACAAGTGTCTCTTGTCGTAGTAGCGGGTCAACCCATGTCTTGTGAGTGAAATTTGGTAGACAGAAACTGTTTAGAATTCTGGCTGATGGACTTTTATTTAAAGAACTAGCCTTGACATATATACTGTATTACTGAATCTCCCTGAGAATTACGTAAAGTGTAGACACGTCTGTGGAGTACTCATCCACTGACACTATAATATAATATATACTGTATCTGTAATTCGAATCCAGCCTTCTAACAGAGAATCATTCTGAATCTCACTGAGAACTAGGTTAAGCTATACGTGGAATACTCGGCCATATGTACCATCAAATGGACAGCACAAGTCATTCAAAGTACCAGCCTTATTACATAGAGTGTAACACTGAATCTCCCTGAGAATTATGATAAGGTACATGTTTCAGCAGAATACAGAGTCTCTTGTACCATAAAATAGACTGCACCACCATAAAATAGACTGCATCACCATAGAATAGACCGCCCTGGTGGAACCTTGGTGTTATTCTTCTCTCCACAATTTCTACATGAAAACTGAGACTTCAGTTTCCTCTGACGATGTTTCATCTATTTCACATTACCGCCAAAGTGGAACGTCGTGGTTATGAATTTCTCCATCATTTCTACATGAAAACTGAGACACTATTGTACGGCTGATGATCGGATATTTGTTAAGCCTAGTCCCGTCTCCCAATTGTTTCCGCTCCGCTGATGATGTTTCATCTAATTCACATTACCACCAACGTGGAACTTAGGGGGTTACGCTTTTCCTCGACTATTTCTACACAAGATCTGAGACCCTATATTATGCCTATGTCTGATGACCCGATATTTGTTAATCTTAGAGCTGTTATAACTACGGTGCTATCTATTTCTCGGCCATTTCTACACGAGATCTCAGACCCTATATTATACTTGATCATCCTATATTTGTTAATCTTAGAGCTGTTGGAACTACAGTGGTATCCATTTCTCGGCCATTTCTACACTAGATCTGAGACCCTATTTTATGCTTGATCATCCGATATTTGTTAATCTTAGAGCTGTTGGAACCGCGGTGCCATCTATTTCTCAACCATTTCTACAAGAAGACTGAGACCCTATTTTACGGCAGATGATTAGATGTCTGTCAAATTTGGCCCAGTTTCCCAACTATTGTTTTTTCCCTGTCCGATTGTTTAGTGTCATATTTTCCACCCAATTTCTCTTTCTTATTATTCGTGGACCCATTGTTCCAGTTGATTCATTGCATTGGACATTTTTTCTCAAATGTTTTTGTCCTCGTTTCTATTTGATTTATCACACGATACCAACGTAACACTCTACTCTTTCATGTCACTGATTTGGCTTCATATATAAATATATATATATATATATATCTCTCTCTCTCTCTCTCTCTCTCTCTCTATATATATATATATATATATATATATATATATATATAAATATATGTGTGTGTGTGTATATATATATATATATATATATATATATATATATATGTGTGTGTGTGTGTGTGTGTATGTCTCTCTCTCTCAATATATATGTGCACACACACACACATATATATATATATATATATACCTATATATATATATATA
>OZ024759.1:34359921-34367421 GCA_964016885.1 Eledone cirrhosa | reverse complement strand
CTTATAGAACCCTCTTTGGATTTTAGTCTTCAAATTTATTATTATTACTATATATAACTTTGCCTTTCATCCTTACGGAGTCGATAAAATAAAGTACCAGTAATACACTGGGTAATTGCTGGCCTTGTGCCAAAAGTAGAAACAATTACTATATATATATATATATATATATATATATATATATATATATATATATATATATATATATATATATATATATATCCCTCTCTCTGTTGTTCACTTCTCTCTGTGTGTGTGTATATATATATATACAGATAGATAGAGAGAGAGAGAGAGAAGTGAACAGCAGAGAGAGAGAGGGGGAGAGAAAGAGGGAGAGAGATGTATATCTATCTACCTCTCTCTCTATATATGCATGATTATATTCATACATTTATACATGAATATACACACTCACACATATATATATATCCATGAATATATACATATATATATGTATGAATGTCATCATGTTTATATATATAACTTGAGATGCAGCAGAACATAGAAAATGCTTCATTATGAATATGTTACGTCCCTTTACAGTCTGAGTTCAAATCCTGCCGAGGTCAACTTTGCCTTTCATCCTTACGGGGTCGATAAAATAAAGTACCAGTAATGCACTGGGTTATTGCTGGCCTTGTGCCTAACAGTAGAAACAATTATGAATATGACAAGAATTTGAGAGAAAGACAAATATTAAGATCAGAGAACAAACCCACAGCATGGATTAAACTTAATCATTCAAGAATGATCTTTAATTCTGCAGATTCATCGGTGGCATCATGGTCCCCTATCTTTCTGTGTCTATCTATCTAACTTGCTTACTCTCTTTCTCTCCTCTCTCTCTCTCTCTCTCTCTCTCTCTCTCTCTCTCTCTCGATATATATATATATATATATATAATTGTTTCTACTATTGGCACAAGGCCAGCAATTACCCAGTACACTACTGGTACTTTATTTTATCGACCTCGTGAGGATGAAAGGCAAAGTTAACCTCGGCAGGATTTGAACTCAGAATGGCAAGGGCCGTAACTCTATGCGTCAAAGCATGGCGTCCGACCCTCTACCGATACTGCCAATTCAATGTTAAACGTACACACCCGCACACAATATAGAAAAGAAGAACAACAGCTAAACAACAACAACAACAACAACAGCTAAACAACAACAACAACCCTAACAACAATTATAGCAACAACAACAACCACGTCTCTATCCAGTACAAATCTAGCGCCTCACTAAATAAACGGCAGAAAGATGTAATCGAATTGGAAATATAGAAAAAAAACACAACAAACAAAACCAACAAAAGTAATAATATAAAATAACAGACAAAATTAATAATATAAAATAACAAAACAACTCTTATTATTACACAAAATGGCGGTGGATTGGCAGTATCGGTAGATGGTCGGACACCATGCTTTGACGCATAGAGTTACGGCCCTTGCCATTCTAAGTTCAAATCCCGCCGAGGTTGACTTTGTCTTTCATCCTTACGGGGTCGATAAAATAAAGTACCAGTAATACACTGGCTAATTGCTGGCCTTGTGCCTAACGTAGAAACAATTATTACACAAAATGGCGGTGGATTGGCAGTATCGGTAGATGGTCGGACGCCATGCTTTGCAGCATAGAGTGACGGCCCTTTATCGTCTGAGTTCAAATCCAGCCAAGGTTAACTTTGCCTTTCATCCTTACGGGGTCGATAAAATACCAGTAATACACTGGGTTAATTTCTGGTATTGTGCCAAAAGTAGAAATAATTATTACACAAAAGAAATAATTCGGACAATAGAGAGAGTAATAAAACAGCGTTATTCTAATACTGGAGCTCTTTGGTGAATAAAGAACAATGTTTTGGTTGTTTGACTAACTTGGTAGGTTGGTAGGTTTGTAGGTAAGACTACTGCATTATAGTGTGGTTAGTTGGGTGGTTGGGTAGTTGGTTGGGTGGGTGGTAGGTTGGGTGGATGGTTGGCTGGTAGATTGCTTGGTTGGTTGGTTGGTTGGTTGGCTGGTTATTGGATTGGTAGAGTTGTAGTTAAGACTGCTTTGTCAGGCGGTTAGTTGGTTGGTTGGTTTGTTGGTTGGTAGGTCGGTGGTTAAACTAATCGAATCGATCAATGAAAAATATAACCCCCCCCACAAAAATAATAACAGAAATAACAAATACACAAAATAATAAAAGAAATAGGTAAAATAAAAAAAATAAAAATAAAAAACAACAAAACAACAACAACACGTGTCTAAGGTGAGACAAAGAGGAATTAAACCAAAAACAAAAACAAAAGACAAAATATGAAACAAAACATTAAAACAAAAACAATATCAACGATAAAAACACCGAAAGCAGACGATAAAGATGGCGGCCATTTTGATAAAAGGAAACCAAAAAACAACAACAACAACAAAAAGAAAGGAAGCAATGGTGGCAACCATTTAACGTTTATTATTGACATCTGTAAGAAATAAGGAAAGACTAAAAAAAAAAAAAAGACGCCATCACTTTTCAATTCAAGTATGATTGCTTACGATGGGATTTCAAGTCTGACGTACGATTATATTTGATTGGGGTAAACGGTGGGAAAACCACAGGAATTTTTGGAAAAGTAGGATGAGAATGAGATGATAATGGTGGTGGTGTTGTTGGTGGTGATGTGGTGGTAGTGGTGGTGGTGGTGTTGGCGGTGCTGGTGATGGTGGTGGTGGTGATAGGAGTGATGGTGGTGGTGGTGATAGTGGTGATGGTGGTAGTGGTGGTGGTGGTGCGAGTGGTGGTGGTGGGGATCGTGGTGGTGGTGGAGGTGGAATTGATGGTGGTGTAGAAATGATCTGATGTTATGGTAATTCAGCATTCAACAGATTTATCACATAATTACTGTAGAGTAGAATAGTCTTCTTTATGTAAGTGCATTGTTGGGTAATAACATGACATACATAAATCTGTACACACACACACACACACACACACACACACACACACACACAGACACACACACACAGACACACACACACACACACACACACACACACATGTATATATATATGAAATAATTCAGGACCTCGACGGCTGAGCTCCCACTGTTTCAACAGCTAGATCTAACCGGAGCTCAGCCGTAGGGGTCCTACGAGAAGATGAAAGGATTGCAATCTGTTTAATGTTGTAGCCCGGGATCTGGGATTCGAATTCAGAACAAAAGGAGGCTCCCGCTTCTAAGTGATGGAGACTAGAATCACAAGGGCACCTTAGTGAGGTTTGATGAGAGAAGAATTTAAGGAAGAGATGAGAAGATTGCAATCTGTTTAATGTTGTAGCCCGGGATCTGGGATTCGAACTCATAACAAAAGGAGGATACTGCTTCTAAGTGATGGAGACTAGAATCACAAGGGCACCTTAGTGAGGTTTGATGAGAGAAGAATTTAAGGAAGAGATGAGAAGATTGCAATCTGTTTAATGTACATAAGATAGATGAAAGGCATTGAGGACTTGGTTTGGAGGTTCAAACAAAATAGAATAGTATTGAGCTAATTAACTTAAGGCACGTACAGATTAATGTATTTCATCAGTGATGTCTGTGAATCACTGCTGCTGATGGTGGTGGTGCTGATGCTGTTATTGGCGCTGATGCTGCTGGTGGTGGTGTTGGGGCTGCTGTTGGTGGGGCTGCTGTTGCTGATTGTGCTGCTGATGCTGACGGTGGTGATGATGATGTAGCAACAGCCTTATGCATTTCAATTACACAGCAGAAACAAACGCACGCAAGAATACACATATACATAAACATACAGACACACTGAGATGTACAGAGACACAGTGGTACACACGTATGTACGTATGCGTGTATTATATATCTCTCTCTCTCTCTCTCCCTATATATATATATATATATACATTAACACATTCACCTGCACACACACACACATATATATATATATATATATACGAATATATGCTTGTATGTGTATACAAATGTGGGTGTATATATCTATCTGTCTGTCTATCTATCTACCTCTCTCTATATATGCATGATCATATTCATACATATATACATGAATACACACACTCAGACACATATATATATCCATGAATATATACATATATATATGTATGAATGTCAGCATGTTTATATATATAACTCGAGGGCAGCAGAACATAGAAAATGCTTCATTATGAATATGACAAGAATTTGAGAGAAAGACAAATATTAAGATCAGAGAACAAACCCACAGCATGGATTAAACTTAATCATTCAAGAATGATCTTTAATTCTGCAGATTCATCGGTGGCATCATGGTCCCATACTTCTAATACTAAGAGGGAGAACATAAAACGTAAAAATATCTACTGTGGGTTCTTTTTTATGATAAGATCCCGTTAAGGGTGGAATCAGCGATTCTTTGCTTAAACTTTAATCTGTTATTTCAATAAATATTTGCTCTAGGAATTTATATACATCTCTCTCTCTCTCTCTCTCTCTCTCTCTCTCTCTCTCTCTCTCTCTTTTTCTCTCTCTCTCTCTCTCTCTCTCGCTCTCTCTCTCTCTTATATATATATATATATATATATATATATATATATATATATATATATATATATATATATATATATATATATATATATACGTTATTCCGGGTTGAATCGGAGGTAACCACAGTAAGTAAGGTACTTACTCAATACATAGCAGAGTATAACAGTTTTAATATAGATGAGATTCTACAGGACTAGAACTGTTTCATTCATTAGAAATCATCAGGAATCTCCTGCGATTCCTGATGATTTCTAATGAATGAAACAGTTCTAGTCCTGTAGAATCTCATCTATATATATATATATATATATAAAATAAAGTTAAATAAAAAGTCAAATGTTTAAAATTTAGATTCGTTTATTACTGCTATATATATTTCAGTGACAGCCATCTTTGGCTGTGACCTCTTCAGGCAGTTTGAATTAGTGTGGTATAGACAAGTACATATGTACTTGTCTATACCACACTAATATATACACATAAATATTTAGCGTATATATTTCTATACATAAATATGTAGCGTGTATATATATATATATTTATATATATATAATATCGTCCCTTTACGATCTGAGTTCAAATCCCGCCGAGGTTGACTTTGCCTTTCATCCTTACGGAGTCGATAAAATAAAGTACCAATAATGCACTGGGTAATTGCTGGCCTTGTGCCTAAAGTAGAAACAATTATATATATATATGGATATATATATATATATTCTTTTATATATCTATATCTCTCTCTATCTATATATATATCTATCCATCTCACTCTCTCTCTCTCTCTCTCTCTCTATATATATATATATATATATCCATCCATCTCTCTCTCTTTCTCTCGATATATATATATATCCATCCATCTCTCTCTCTCTCTCTCTCTCTCTCTCTCTCTCTCTCTCTCTCTCTCTCTCGCTCTCTCTATATATATATATATATATATATGTGTGTGTGTGTGTGTGTATGTGAGTGTGTGTATGTGTGTATGTGTATGTGTGTGTGTGTATGTGTGTGTGTGTATTTGTGCATGACAATCTCTTAAACAAGGAAGACAAGGCAATAATCTAGTGAATTATTGGTTTGTTAGTGATAAATACTCGACAGCGATATTAAATCTATCAATCCTCCTAATTAAAATCTTCAATCAGGTGTTACAAACATCCCACTAACACGTGTAGCTTTCTGGAGAGGATGTAAAATAACTAAATGTCTAATTACATCCATTTGATCACAATTAAAATAAAATAAAATAAGATAAAATAATGTAGGATAAAATCAGACATATTTGTCTTAGAAATATGAAGTCTGTTGAGAAGATATTATTTGGTTGTATTTTTTTTTTGTGTCCGACATATTTATTTTATTTTTGTTTTGACATTTTTTGTCTCTTCGCTAGGATGAAAACTGTTCAATCATTTATATATTATATATTATATATTGAATATCGAGGAGTGTTTTATGACCAGCATCTAATCGACGATTTCTTTTCGTTATTTAGTTGTTGTTTTCCTTAGTTAAATTGCTTTACAAACGATCTAACACGCACTGAGGCATATGTATATGAATATCTCCAAAATGGCTGACTGAATACGTATTTTTCTTTCCTAATTTAGTCTCATTTTCTTCCCCGTTCCCTCATATTATCACTTTTTATATTTCTATTTTATCTTTATTTTTTCGAACTATATCTTCTGATGAAGGACAAATATCCGAAACGTTAACATTCTTTTCCTGTTATTTCAACCGTCAAACTAATATATTTCTTCCATGTACGGTTTCGTTTGTTTTCTTATTTCGATTTACCTTTTACATACATACGCACCCCATATATATATATATAAATATATATATTTATATATATGTATATTTTGTGTATGTCACTATCTTATACATCAAACATTGTATTTTATCTGATGAAAGCATACTATAATTTAGTATCCTTCAGATATATATAATAAAATAAATATGATGATATAGTGATATTTTCCATTTATTACTATTGTTAACATTGATATATATATATATATATATATATATATATATATATATATATATATATATATATATATATATAAAAGATTATCATTGATATATATATATATATCAATGATATTCTTATATATATAAATATATATATATACGATATATTAACAAATGGAAACTATATTTATAAAACCATATTTATTTCATTATACATATTTCAAGGACACCAAGTTAAATTATGGTGTGCTTTCATCAGATAAAATATAATATAGAGCAGTTTTATAAATAAATATTGACATACCCTTAAAAAATGCGACCATTTCTGTTGGAAGGTGAGAATATCATTGATATATATATATATATGGTCCACCTGGTTCCTTACCACATTTCCTTCGTTATATATATATATATATATATATATTTATATGTATATATATATATTTATATGTATATATATATATATATATATATATATATATATATATATATATATTATATATATAAGAATATCATTGATATATATATATATATATATATATATATATATATAAATTATATATATATATACATATAAATATATATATATATATACATATAAATATATATATATATATATATACATATAAATATATATATATATACATATAAATATATATATATATATATAACGAAGGAAATGTGGTAAGGAACCAGGTGGACCATAACTCACCAAAGTACTCAATACTTAGGGTAATAGAGTGGGTAATAGGTTCCTATATATATATAAATATATATTTAAATATATATATATACATATATATTTAAATATATATATATACATATATATTAAAATATATATATATATATATAAATATATATATATACATATATATTTAAATATATATATATACATATATATATATATAAATATATATATATACATATATATTTAAATATATATATATACATATATATTTAAATATATATATATATATATATATATA
>OZ024759.1:34344921-34357421 GCA_964016885.1 Eledone cirrhosa | reverse complement strand
ATAAAAAAAATGACCCAGAACATAACAAAAAACACACACATACACATATATATATATGTGTATATTTGTGTATATATATATTTATATATATATATATATATATATATGTATATATATATATATATATATATATATATATATATATATATATATATATATAGGTACTTATATATATATAGGTACTTATATATATGTTTATAATATATCTACATATATATACAATATATCTACATACACACACATATATATATATATATACAATATATCTACATACATATATATATATACAATATATATACACACACATATATATATATATATATATATATATACAATATATCTACATACATACATATATATATATTCAATATATCTACATACATACATATATATATATACAATATATCTACATACATATATATATATATATATATATACAATATATCTACACACGTATATATATATATATATATATATATATACAATATATCTACATACATATATATATATATATATATATATATATACAATATATCTAATATATCTACATACATATATATATATACATACACAGACATACAAACAGACAGACATACACAAACACGCACACACACACATATACATACATACATACATACATACATACATACATACATACATACATACATACATACATATATATATATATATATATATATATATATATATATATGTGTAGGCAAGGAAAACAAACAAGCAGTAAAAGTAAAAACATCGTCCATGCCCGCCACCACCAACACCACTACCACTGGCCGCCATTAACGAGAACAACAACAACAACAACAATATCAGTAACAACAAGAGTAGAATCAATAACAAAAAGGAACAAAACAAAAAAAACAATATATATATGGAGGCCAGGACATTGTTGTTAATAACAGAATATCCAAATTAGTAGTTAGATCGACATTAACGATAGTACTAACCGTAATGGTAATACTAATAATAATAATAATTGTGTCTACTTTTGGCACAAGGCCAGCAATTTCCCAGTGTATTACTGGTACTTTATTTCATCGACCTCGTAAGGACGAAAGGCAAAGTTAACCTCGGTGGGATTTGAAAGCAGATCGTAAAGGGACGTAACTCTATGCTGCAAAGCATGGAGTCCGACTTTCTACCGAATCTGCCAATCCACCGCCCTTGTAATAGTAATAATAATTGTTTCTACTTTTGGCACAAGGCCAGCAATTACCCAGTGTATTACTGGTACTTTATTTTGTCGACCCCGTAAGGAATGGCAAGGACCGTAACTCTATGCGTCGAAGCTTGGCGTCCGACCGTCTACTGATACTGTCAATCCACCGCCATTGTAATAATAATAATAATGTTCTCATTTATTGGCCACAAGGGCCGCCATACAGGGGACAATACAAAAGACAGGGACAGTGGGGGGTTTACATATACAACGTGTAAACAATATAAATAACAATAACAAAATAACAATAAAAATACAAGGAAAATTCCCCAATAGGGGGCGGGGGGTGATGACCACCCAGGGTTCACTCAGGTACCCCACAAATCCTGAACCACCCGACGCTTCGAGAGCACCCGGGAAGGGCACCCCTCTCCTCCTCAAATTCACCCACCTACAGGCGCATTATCAGTAATAGTAATAATAATAGTAATAATAATAATAATACCAATTGTTTCTACTTTTGGCACAAGGCCAGCAAATATCCAGTGTATTACTGGTACTTTATTTTATCGACCCCGCAAGGATGAAAGGCAAAGTCAACCTCGGCGGGATTTGAACTCAGAATGGCAAGGGCCGTAACTCTATGCGTCAAAGCATGGCGTCCGACCCTCTACCGATACTGCAATCCATATGAAGTCAAAGTGGTCCCGATTGTCATAGGCACATTAGGTACTATCTCAAAAAGTTTCCAGGGATGGTTAAAGAAAATTGGCCCCGCCACGCTTTTTGGAACGCTTCAAAAGGCATGCTTGCTGGGAACAGCAAGAACCCTCCGATACGTCCTGAATATCTGAGGCTGCAGGTAGTGGCTTGATATTCATTTTAACAAACTTTCCAGTTAAATAACATCAATGACTGAGACTCAAAGAACAATAATAATAATAATACTGGTTTCTTATATAGGCACAAGGCCAGCAATTACACAGTACATTACTGGTACTTTATTTTATCGACCCCGTAAGGATGAAAGGCAAAGTTAACTTCGGCAGAATTTCAACTCAGAATGTAAACTCTATGTTGCAAAGCATGGTGTCTGAGGCTCTGGTTTCTTTATTAACCACAAAGGGTTTACATCAAGAAAAAACATCATGACAGTACAGGACGAAAACATAGTGTGTGTGTATGTCTGCGTTTGTGTGTGTCTCTGTATGTGTGTGAGTGTGTGTGTTCGTGAGTGAGTTTTGTATGTAAACAAATTTTAATAATGTTATAAAAAAAATAACAATAATATTAAAACAAGAGAACCACAGATGCCACAGATGCCCTGTCCCAGTTGTACTCCTACAATCTACGAGCTTACACAAGATACTTGACTGGTACTTCTTATATCATGTACTTCAGTAGTATTTTATATAGCCTGTACTTCAATGGTAATTTATATATCGACCTCAAAATACAACAAGCAAAGTTGACCTCATTTGGGTTTCAACTCAGTGCAGAGAAAGCCGGACAAAATACTGATGCATTTAATCCGGCACCGTAACAACATTATCAATTCAACATCTTCAGATGAGAAAAAGAGAAAGAAAAAGGGAATAGATAAATAAAGGACCAATGGGATGAGACGGAAAGTAAAACAGGGATTTTCCATGGAGAAGGAGACAGAATGAGATATGATGAAATAAATGGAATGGTAAGAATTATAGACGAGACGAGAAACGTTAGACGTGATGGATTCCCAAAGTGAATAGGAGACGAAAGAAGTGAGAAGTAAATAAGCAGACGATACAAGGAAAATAAAAAAAATAAGACGTGAAAAATTATTAAAAGATATAAAATGTATATATTTTTTATTTAACCAATCTACCTACCTAGTTACATATATATATATATATATATATATATATATATATATATATATATATATATACAGATATGTATATGCACACACCATACACATATATCTTTATACATAAATATATATATGAATATATATACATAAATATATATATATATATACATAAATATATATATATATATATATATACATAAATATATATATATATATATATACATAAATATATATATATATACATACATATATATATATATATATACATCGTATATATTACATACACACATAAATTCAAGTATGTATACATATATACATAAATACATATACACATACATACATACCTACCTACATACATATATACATACATATACACATGAATTATTTATCTATATATTTGTTTTATTTATTTTCTGTCTACTTGGGATTTCTAGTAGGTTCCGCTTGATATATCAAATATGGCCGACTGTCGAGTCAAATCACACTTTTTTCTGCTTCGTCAGTGATGCAACATAATCGAGAGCTCCTTTACAATATTTTTCACCTCACCCCCTAGATTTCACTAGAAACTTCTTCTATTGATCTCACTCGTTGTTGTTGTTGTTCAGGCTGTTTCGATGTTATTCTCATTGTTGTTGTTGTTGTTGTTGTTTTTGCTGCTGTCGTTGGTTGTTGTTGTTGTTATGGTTGTGGTAGTTGTTGTTGCTGCTGGTGTTGTTTGCTAGAATTCGTGTTGGATTTGTTTGAAATATTTGTTTGTTGGTGTGTTTGTTTGTTTGTTTGTTTGTTTGTTTGTTTGTGTCGCTGTTGTTATTTGTTGATTGTAGACTTGATGGTGGGGGTCGTGTTGGTTGTTGTGTTGGTGGTGGTTGTGTTGGTAATAGTAGTGGTGGTGGTGACGGTGTTATGTTGCTATTAGTAGAGGTGATGGTGGGGGTTGTGTTGGTGGTTGTGTTTGTGGTGGTGGCGGTGGTTAGTTGGTATTAGTAGAGATGATGGTGGGGGTTGTGTTGGTTGTTGTGTTGGTGGTGGTGATGGTGGTTATGTTGGTATTAGTAGAGGTGATGGTGGTGGTTCTTTTGGTTGTAGTACTAGTACTAGTATTAGTAGTAACAGCATTAGTATTAGTAGTAGTAGTTCTGGCAGTAGTAATAGTATTAGTAGTAGTAGTAGTAGTAGTAGTAGTAGTAGTAGTAGTAGTAGTAGTAGTAGTAGTAGTAGTAGTAGTAGTAGTGCTCTCTGTTTATTTACACTTGATATGTTGTTGATTACGATTTAGGTTAGGTTAAGGTGTTGTTGTTGCTGCTGCTGTTGACAATAACATCGATGACAATTATATATATATATATATATATATATATATATATATGTTTGTGTTATTTATGTATGTATGCATAAACATGAATACACACAAACACAGCGACATTTATATATATAAACCCTCTCTATATATATATGTATATATTTACTTACACACACTGCCATATACATGCATATATATGTATATATATGTATATATATATATATACATATATATACATATATCTACATATATATACATATATATAGTATTAATATATAAGAGAACAAAGAATCAGTATTGTATCATATACATATTTAATTACATATTACATATGTTTCACTGTCGATCAGCTCGAGGAACGATCTATTAATGATCGAACCTGACTCTGGAAGCGGAAGCTCCTTAGATATATTTTCAACATGTAGACTGACGCCTATATATGTAATTATAGTGAAGGAATCGACTGTTATGTTTGATAAGGCATGTAACACTATATGTACCTACGGTTGACAGTAAGCAGGAATTGATGCCTAATCCATGGTGTACTGGGAAAGGTGAAGATACTCACAGTTGAAGACAGTGAAAGAAGCAGAGCATAACTATTTAATAGAGAAAGAAACCAAAGTCGTTCATATAAATCTATCTTTAAAGATGGATTTATATTGACAGTGTTGGTTGCATTCTGGTGTAAATAAATATATAATTAAAGTTTAACATCGATATCTTTGCTAACTCTATAATCTGAGAATGAAACACTTTGCAGCATTAATTTAGTGATTGTGATTTCGAATATATTGAATTCTTTCATCGAATATATGGAGGTTTCTTTCAACGGAGACACATGTAGTAGCTACTGTAAATACTCCTTTAAAATGTAGCCTCAATGAAAATACATGTAGCCCCAACGAAAATATATGAATATATTTTAATATCATATTTACCATACATACTACATGTTTCTTAGTCGAAAATTTACTGGCTTGTTTTTCGTTAAACGAATCAATTCTGTTACCATATTTCTAATGAAAGACACTGCCTATGTATTTTACCCTTTCATTACTATATTTCTAATGAAAGACACTGCTTATGTCTTTAACCCTTTCATTACCATATATCTAATGAAAGACATTGTCTCTGTCATTAACCCTTTCATTACCATAGTTCTAATGAAAGACACTGTCTATGTCTTTAACCCTTTCATTACCATATTTCTAACGAAAGACACTACCTATGCCTTCAACCCTTTCATTACCATATTTCTAATGAAAGACACTGTCTATGTCATTAACCCTTTCATTACCACATTTCTAATGAAAGACACTGTCTATGTCATTAACGCTTTCATTACTATATTTCTAATGAAAGTCACTGCCTATGTCTTTAACCCTTTCACTACTATATTTCTAATGAAAGACACTGACTATACGTTTCAAACAATTTTGGAAATACTTAAGAATTTGGAGGAATTGAAATTTGCTGCTGACTTTTCCGATAGCGTCTGACCTTGTGCCTACAGCGGAAATCATTATCGCGCTGGCGTTGAGTCAATACCCTAACATAGGTTCTTAAATAATATTATGATGGTAGAATCTATAGAGATGTATAAGTACTTTAAAATAAACAAATTTACTTCACAGAAGTCAGGTCGGCTTCAAGAGGATTGTTATCAAACGGGAATAATCGTATTTGAATAACTTACGAAATGCATAGTTTGAATTTATGTCCATGTTGGCTTACATATTTCATTATATGGATAGAACTATGAAATATATTATGTGTGGGGTTATATAAATATTTTATTTATTTATTGTTAATCAATGGAATATGGTTATGTTAAGACAGTTCCAATGTATGACCACCACCACTAACAACAACAACAACAACATTACCAACAGCAACAGCAACAACAACAGCAACAGCAATAGTTATAACAACATCAACAAGAATAACATTAATGTTATATACCATTGCCGAAAAGTTTAGGTCTTCGAAATTTCCTCTTTGATGTATCAAAGAGGTTTCTTGTGTTTACCTTTGAAATCACAAGAGCGTCTCACACGACCATTACTACTACTACTGCTACTGCTACCACCACCACCACTACTACTGCTACCACCACCACCACTTCTACTACTACTATTGATATTATAATCTTATGTTTGCTTACTAAGCCATGTACTCCCCCCTCCACCATCACCAACACCGAATCATTTCCCAAACGAATTCATTTTTTTTCTTCTTTTTTTTGCGTTTTTTTTTATTCAATGTTTCTTTACTTTTTTGGACGGTGTACAATTCCATGTCACGTAGCAAGCTGTCTTAAAGGGAAATTCTTCGATTTCATTATTCTTAGTTCACATTAAAAAAACAAATTCCAAGAGTACAAAGATATACACACACAGCCACACACATACACACACATACACACACAGCAAAACCCATACACACACAAACACACAGAGCCACACACAGACACACACAAACACACACATACACACACACACAGCAAAACACATACACACAAACACACACACACATACACACACAGCAAAACCCCCACACACACAAACACACAGAGCCACACACAGACACAGACAAACACACACATACACACACACACACACAGACACACACATACACACACACACACACGCAGAGAGAGATTCACGGGCACATTATATAAAACTAAAGTTATAGTAGGTGGCAGTATTGGTTGAATTAATACTACTACCCCTACTACTACTACTAATAATAATGATTAAGGTAACGTAGAAATGGTAATAAGAAAAAGAAAATGGTGAAAGAATATTGGGGAAAGTCTTTAAACCTTAGAAAAATTTTCCATTTGATGTTCAAATTTCAGAAAGATTTCCACTCAACTCCTGATAGAAATGGCGACGGTGTTCCTTCTTTTTTACATTTTGTATTCATACAATTTCGTTATATATTTCTCTATCTATCAGCCTGTCTGTATATCTATCAGTTTGTATGTCTATCTATCTAGCTACCTATCTGTCTACATATTTATCTATGTACCTCTCCATCTACCTATATACATACATACATAACTACGTATGTATGTATGTATGTATGTATGTATGTATGTATGTATGTATGTATGTATGTATGTATGTATGTATGTATGTATGTATGTATGTACGTACGTATGTATGTACGTATGTATATATGTATGTACGTATGTATATGTGTATGTATATATGTATGTACATATGTAAGTATGTATAATATGTACGTATATATGTATCTACATATCTATATATCTATCTATCTGTCTGCCTGTTTTTCTTTCGGTTTCTCCTTCAGTACTTTTTAGTTTTTATCCATGTTTAATTTATTTAGTTTTCTTCATTCTAACCTTTTTATTTTTATTTTTTCGTCGTTTCTTTCTCGCCATTGTTCTATCGTTCTTCTCATTTCTTTTATTCCTCACATTTCCCCATTTTTAGATCTTTTCTTTCCTACATTCTTTCTTTCTTTCTTAATTTCCTTCAGTATTTTAATGCGTTTTTTTTTAAATATATTCTTCGATATTCTTTCATTTTGTTTTGTTTTCTTTCCTTTTCCTTCCTTTGCCTCACACCCCCACTCACCGTCTTTGTCCTTACTTTGAAATGTCAAAGATTAAGAATGCGCAGAGTATTCAGTCTGAATTATCTGATAAATCAATGACACATATCCCTATTTATCACGATTTTTCTTTTAGAAATCTTATAGAAGAAATCTTATAGAAATCTATCGGAACGAAACATTTTCAAATGTGAACTGGTTAGAATATTTGCTTCTCTTAATGTTAAAAATTACTCTAACCCTTTGTACGATTTCTTTCACGTCAACTTAAACGTCCATATAACACTTTATTTTTACACAGGGCCCAATAGACACACATGGCAGTTTTTTAACTGCCACATTTGATAGCATATAAAAGCAGAGCGCTTATTTATTTGTTATCTCAAAGCGTTACAAAATGTCGTCCGGTTAGTTCTAATACATGTTATAAGCTTTCCATATTATAAGCTTTATGTTTATCAGACCCACCTGCCTTTACCCCCCTCCCCGTCTCTCGCGATATATATATATATATATATATATATATATATATATAAAATGTTTGTATGCATGTATAATATAATATATATATAATAGATGCATAGAAATGTTTTATCAATATATGTATGTATATAAATGTATGTATGCATGTATTATATATATATATATATATATATATATATACATATATATATGTTGTGAAAAAAATTAAAACGTTAGGGGTTTGTTTACAAATCACATGTTGCCGGGATAATAAAGTTTGGAAAATGCAAGACTGACCTTTTGGTAATTTAGAAGTTTTCTGTGAGATAAACATAATCGAAAACCATTTTTCGAATGACTGCAACGAAAATATTTTTGAAAAGGTTTTAAACAAAGCTGACACCTGCAAAAATAAACAAAAATATGTAAATAATCATCGAATTACTTGGAACATTATCACATAAAGCTTCTATATAACCAAAAGGTTAGTCATTTATATAATATATTTCATCCCTGTTTTACTTACATCTCTCTGTCTCTCTGTATATATATATATATATATATATATATATATATATATATATATATATATATATATATATATATATATATATATATATCAGAAGTTAGTAGAGCACTCAGTACGAGTTCGGTATAGAGATAGTTCCACAAGAAATTAACAAAACATATTCGGATATGTTTTGCTAATTTGTTGTCGAACGAACTATGCACAGACACACACACAAACACGCGCCCGCGCACACACACACATTTATATATCTATATCTATATGCATATCTATATGAATACATTAGGCACCCATATACTGCTTCCAAGCTCAACTTCAACACAAGACACGTTTCTGTCAGAGTAAATAAAATTATAAAATTTACATCATTACTTTGAAGTAGTCCGAACTCATCCAAGAAATGTTTGAATACTTTTGACATGATGTTGTTTAAAACACCTACTTTCTATACACATATATATATAACTCATATATATATACAAATAAATAGATATAAATGTTTATACATATATATATATATATCAGGTATATATAAATAAATAAATGTATATATGTTTAATAGACAAATAAATACATACATATACATACATATGTATATATATATATATATATATATGTATATATATATATACATATATATATACATATATATATATACATACATAAGATCGTAGTGTGATATTAAATTCTGTTAAGTATGGGATTGGAAACTGCAAGATAACGAGTACCCTATTATTAATGGGGTATATAGCAGAGCAAATCTTTTAGAACTGAACGGAAAGGAAGTTTTCTGCAAATCATTTAAGTGACGAAGGCAGCCATTTTATATTCATAATTATTGACATATTTATTCATATATTCATTTTGATAAATTAGGTAGTTTCGTTTATATACATAACGCGCATACAGATACACACCCCCCTCTCTCTCTCTCACACACACACACACTCACACACACACACATATATATATATATATATACATATACATATATCTATATATAAATGCACATTTAAATATCTTCTACTTCGTTCATTTATTCCTGGGAGGTTCATGGGGAAATATTTCTGTGTGTGTGTGTATAAATAAATATATATATATATATATATATATATATATATATATATATATATATATATATATATATACCCATATATATGTATATAAACATACGAATGCATAACATATTTATACACACACCCACAGAAATATATATATATATATATATATATATATATATATATATATATATATATGCATATATATGTGTGTCTGTGTGTTTGTGTGCCTTTGATGAAAATGTGTATATATTGAATATATATATGTATGTAGAGGATACCACGAACCATCTATTTCATATATTTCTAATCAGAATGTTGACTGTTTAATGAAAATGGTAAATTTTAATCTTTCGCTAACCAAATATTTCTTATTGCCAGCCACGAAGTTCGTATAACCTGGACTATGTCACCTCTTTCATTTGTACTGTATTTACATATTTAATGCATTCTAATGAATCAGTGATAAATATACACTTAAACTTGTTGCTGTAGTTGTTGTTGTTATTGTGGTTGTTCTTGAATTCCCGTCGGTTGCGGCGATGGGACTTCCAGTTATATCTTACAAGGGGTACAGCTTGTTCTCGAAATTACTTCGCAAGTGGTCGCTCAATACTCTATTATACATATGTACTCTCTGGTCCTAAATAATTGGAAAGGGAGTTAGAATAAGTGAGGGGTTTGTTTAAGCGGTGGGGTTGGAATAAGCGGGGGCTGGGTGGAAAAACTGTGTGTGTGAGGGTGGGTGTGGTTGCTGGATAATCAGACATTCTTCTAGGATGTCTACGTATTTTTTTTTCAAAACCAGAATTAGTCGTTTGAAATCAGAACGTAATGGGATGACACTCTATGCCACAAATCATGTTGTTCGACGCTCTACCGATTACTTGCAGCCCGCCTTCCAAGTTTCAAATAAGATATAATAATTGTTTCTACTTTTGGCACAAGGCCAGCAATTATCCCAGTGTATTACTGGTACTTTATTTTATCGACCCCGTAAGGATGAAAGGTAAAGTTAACCTCGGCGGGATTTTAAACTCAGACCGTAAACGGCCGTAACTCTTTGCTGCAAAACATGGCGTCCGACCTTCTACCGATACTGCCATTCCACCAATTTCATATAGATGTTGACGTTCGGTGCCTTTCAGTATAAAAGTATGTATAGTTATGTAGTCTTGTACATCGCTTGACAAATACGTATATTCTCGCTCCACCGAGTATCTCTGTCTTTGACGGTTTGTAAACAGAGATTGATAACATGTAGGAATCTTGGCAACAAATAAAAGCAATATGAACGACTATCATCTCTAGAAGACGTTTCTCCAGTATAGCCACTGTCAAATCTGCTTCTGTTTGTCTGTATATCTACCTACCTACCTACCTACCTACATACCTATATATGTATCTATCTATTATGTCTTTGTATTGTCTGTCCCCTTATCTTGTGCGCCATTGTGGCAAATAAAGAAATATATCTATCTATCTATCTACCTACCTATCTATCTGTCCAGCTATATAACTTTCTATCTATCCATATATCTATTTATCTGTCCATCTATCTCATCTATCTCTCTACTTCCATCTCTCTCTCTATCCATCTATCTGTCTCTGTTTATCCTTTGACTGTCTCTCCCCAATTTCCCCCTTTTATTCTGCTTCTGAACCCATTTCTTCTTCTTCTTCTTTCCCTCACTTTCTCTGACTACGATGCTGATAATCTTCCATACACGACAGCAATTATTAACGAAGCCAATTCTCATAATCCATTCTTTAACAAAGAACCACACGCGTACAATCACACGATCTACCCCCCTCTCTCTCTCCTCTCACTCTCTCTCTTTTTCACCTTCTCCCTCCTCTCTCTCTCTCTCTCATTCTCTCTATCTCCCTCCATCTCCCACTTTCTATCTCTGACTCATTCTCTCTCTCTCTCAGACATCCACAGACAAATATACACAGTCTCTGATATATACAGACACTTCCTCTAATATATATATATATATTAGAGGCTGTATATATATATATATAAATATATATACAGCCTCTAATATATATATATATTAGAGGCTGTATATATATATATATATACACCATCTAATATACATACACACACATCCACTAACACAAAATATTGTTACACACACATATTGACCTAATTACTTTTGCAACAGTGAATCCAATAGAGTTCCAGAAACAACAACAGCAACAACAGAACGATAAGAAGAGGAAGAAGGAGAAGAAGAAGGAGAAGGAGAAGGAGGATGACGACACCAACAACAACAACAGGCATAATACGCCGGTAACTTCAACAAGAATAAAATGTCAAAACAACAACAGTAACAGCAACAGTAGCATCGACAACAACAGTAACAACAACATCAACAACAACAGTAACAACAACATCAATAACAACAACAACAGTAGCATCAACAACAACAACAGTAACAACAACAGCAACATCGACACCTTTTAATGAAATAATTGTTTTTACTTTAGGCACAAGGCCAGCAATTATCTCAGTGTATTACTGG
>OZ024759.1:34337421-34339921 GCA_964016885.1 Eledone cirrhosa | reverse complement strand
GAGAGCACTGGAGAGAACTCGTCCATGGATCTCGGGAATTTTACCCAACCTAACCGTTGGTCAATCAATGATAAACGTTGATTGGCAAATAAATTCACTATGGAGGTATAAAAGATATAGAAGCGAAAACCAACCAAATAGTGAGTGTGTTATGTTATTATTTCTGGCAATATTATAACAATATGACCCTCCCCAAGTATAACAATATATATATATATATATATTCTTGTGATCAAGTATATTTTATTATACATATTTCAGAGATACTGAGTTAACTTCAACAGTACGTCCTCATCAGATAAAATATGATGATGCATGACATACCCTGACATAGTAGATGGTTAAGATTCAATCTTGGTAGTACTACCACGACTGAATCTTAACCATCTACTATGTCAGGATATGTCATGCATCATCTTATTTAATCTGATGAGGACGTACTGTTGAAGTTAACTCAGTACCTCTGAAATATGTATAATAAAATATATTTGATCACAAGAATATCTGTTTTGTTAATATTTTTAATTAATATTAATAACTATGGAAAACCTCTACGGTTGAGTGCTTCCAATCTATTGTAAAATTCATTCTTTGATTTATTCATTGAACCTGTTTAACTTTTAAATATATATATATATATATATATATTTACTTGTCTCACTCGCTTTACGCGATTCACTTGTCCCAATAGCATATTTTAGTTATTGCTCGCACCAACCTGAGGTATCTGATTTTTAATGCGATGAAATACCAATGATGGTTGGCAAATCACTGATGAGGGACTAATTTTATAATATGTAACCCATGTGCAACCACGCAGTTTTCCTCTTTCTTCCCATGTTTATATATATATATATATATATATATATATATATATATATATATATATATATATAACGAAGGAATTGTAAGGAACCAGATGGACAAAGTACCCCTTGATAAGTTCGGCTATTTATTTACTAGGCTAAAAATCCTAATTTAGTCCAGAAATAGCCGTCGAAACGGTGTGAGCTCTGCCGTCGGAGTCATACCTTTTCCTATACACACACACACACACACACATATATATATATATATATATATATATATACATCTGAGGCGACAGAAGAGAGGGGTCAGTAGCATTTTTATATTGGCTAGATTTTATTGACATTTGCATCTGTTAGGATGACGATGATGATGATGACGATGGTGATGATGATGGTGATGATGATGATGATGAGTATGGGGATGATGATGGGGATGATGATGGTGATGATGATGATGATGGTGAGTATGGTGATGATGATGGTGATGATGACGATGGTGGTGATGATGATGGTGGTGTTGGTGGTGATGGTGTTGATGATAATGATGATGGCCATGATGTTGATGATGGTGAAGATGTTGATGATAATGCTGCTGCTGATGATGATAAGAAGCAGCAGCAGCAGCAGCAGTGTCATGTGACCAAGAAAGAGATCTGTTCAGGTAATTTGCAGATTTCCTCCTGTTTGAATTGGGATTCGTTAGAATGACTCGGTCTGAATCAAAGGATTTGGCAGAACCAATAGAACGGATCCAATTCATGGACCAGAGACACATACACACACATACACACACACACATACACACACACAGACATACACACATACACACATAGACATATACACACACAGACACACACGCAGACATACATAGACATATACACACAGACACACACAGACACACACAGACATACATAGACACGTATTCACACAGACACACGCACACACACATACATACATAGACACACACGCACATACAGACACACAGACACAAAGACACACACACATACATACACAGACATATACACACAGACACACATACACACACAGACATACGTAGACATATACACACAGACACGCACACACGCACATACATACATAGACATATACACACACGCACACACACACACATACATACATAGACATATACACACACGCACACACACCCATACATAGACATATACACACAGACACACACATACATACATAGACACATATACACACGGACACACGCACACACACACACATACATACATAGACACATATACACAAATACACACGCACACAGACATACATACATAGACGTATATACACACGGACACACATATGCACATACAGACACACACACACAGATACATAAACACATATACAGACACACACACACACATACATATACACATATACACACATACACATACATACACACGTATATACACACTCAGACACACAGACATACATATCCACATATATCCACAGACATACATAGACACATACACACACATGCACATACATACATATACACATATACACACGGACACACACAGACACATTTATATCCACAGACACATATACATACATAGAGACATATACATACATATAAAGACAGACAAACATATACACATGCTGACACACAGACAAACATGCATACACATACACACATGCATACACAGGCATACACACACATGTACCGACAT
>OZ024759.1:34329921-34332421 GCA_964016885.1 Eledone cirrhosa | reverse complement strand
TATACATAAAAAAAAAAATATATATATATACATATATATACATACATATGTCTATCTGTGTGTCTACCTGTTTGTATTTGTAATGGATCAATGAACTGTTTGTCGGTGTCGATCAACTGAAAGTTAGATAAACAGAAAGTGATGCTCGTTAGATTAACATTATAAACTGCTGTGTATTCTACAGGGAGTCACACATTGAATGTAATACCCAAACAGAATCAATGTGATACAATATGGTGACTCGTACTTAAAGTAATCTACACGCTGTCCCTAAAGTCTGGAAACAACGGCAAAAGGCCTATTTTCGATAAATGAAATTCAACATTATATTCAATTGAAATGCTTTTGGGGTCTTGTCCGCCGGGCGCTGCTTCACCACCACTGCACCCTAGGCCCATCACTCTTTGTCTTTTCCCAGCCATTCTTCTGTGACTCCAGAGACTTACCCCTTCCCTTCATTTTATGTTTTTAGTTATCTGTCGTGTAGTTATTTGAATTAGATTTGTTTATGAAAATCTTTTTTGGATTTTTACTAATAACACGTTGTCTGCATTTAATTGATATATGTACAAGTTGTGAATGAGTTGAAATTCGTCAATGAAGGCATCGATCAGGTCGCCACATCTAAACCAGATGGCTTTCACCTTCCTAGGTCAATGCATGTCCCTTAATCGTATCCATACAACCCATGCCAGGACAGCCCCCTCATCTCCATTGATGGAAAATGGAAGACAGCCCTGCATGGGTTTGTGTGAACCCTGACCAGACACTACTCTCTCTCTCTCTCTCTCTCTCTCTCTCTCTCTCTCTCTCTCTCTCTCTCTATATATATATATATATATATATATATATATATATATATATATCGTGTTATTATGTTTACACTCTTTCCTATGTTCCTCTACCCACTATACGCCTCATTCTACATTTACTCTTACATCTCATTAGCATCTAATACTGTTACCCGGAGATTTACCCATCAGCATTGTTGATGCTTCTAAAATGACCAATTATATATATATATATATATATATATATATATATATATATATATATATATATATATATATATATCGACTGTCGATCGACAAGATCGCAGACCTCATTCACTCAACGAGTGTGGTGGAGCTCGTTAAATCGGACCGAGGTAACGATGTTTCCATTGGTCTTTCCAGTTGCTAATACTATCTATCGGTAGCATATCCTGGCAGAAGGAGCAACATAAAATAAAATGTTTTTCTCAAGGACATAACACATCACCCAGTCGAGGAATTGAACTCACAACCTCACGATAGCGAATCCAATTCTCTAACCACTCAGTGTGTGTATGCAAGACCTAAGCAAGTATGGTCTATTTACAATTTCGGAACTGTGAAGTTTCTTGAAGAAGGAATAAGGAATTATTTGTGGCTGTTCATCATGAATCTTTCTCTGTATCGATCTAGGTGGCAGAGGCGCCAGCTGTACTACTCAGTTATTTTATCGTTAGCATTCAGCGTGTGTGTACATCTGGGGTTTAATATAGCACTAACATAAGGGTTATTATAGTGCCAATATATTTACAGGACACACAGACACTCACACACACAGACACAAACAAACACGCACACACACAAACACACACACATAGTACACCTGTATATATGCGTGCACAGCATACATACAGATGGATTGAGATAATATACAAACACACATCTGAATATATATACCCAGAGTTTTACAAGGATATACATAGACACCAACACACACACACACACACACAGATACACACATGTACACACATGTACACAAAATACAGGTGTATTTTTACACGTCTATTCCTCTCTGTATTCCCTTCTCTTTCTTTCTCTCTCTCTCTATATATGTATTTATATATATGTATATATATATATATATATATATATATACATATATATATATATACACATACATATATATATATATATATATGTGTATATACATATATATATATATACACATACATATAAATATATATTCATAAATATATATATATATATATATATATATATATATATATATATATATATATATATATATATATATATCGACTTGCTTCGTTTCCTAATTATATATATATACATATATCCAAACATATATATTCATATCTGAACGGCCGTGTGCGTGTGAGTGTGTGTTTGTTTGTGTGTGTGCGTGTGAGTGTGTGTGTGTGTGTTTGTGTGTGTCTATGTCTGTGTGTGAGTGTGTGACTGTGTATGTGTGTGACTGTAGAGGGAGCATGAAAGTTACACCAGTTATTGATTTACCAGGATATGTGTTTGAGAATTTCCAATGGCGGTAGTTTCTGTGTCTGTAAAACGAAATTGTTTCTGATTTACGATTAAATATGTCCTGAGAACATACAACGATTGGATATTTCCTGGATAAGCTGGATAAGATGTAGAATGTATCTCTCTGGATCACATGATTCCTCTCTGTCTCTTCCCCTCAAATGAATTGAGGTCTCTCTGTCTCTTATGTC
>OZ024759.1:34319127-34321627 GCA_964016885.1 Eledone cirrhosa | reverse complement strand
GTACCATTAAAATATATATATATATATGTATATATATATGTGTGTGTGTGTATATATACTTGTATGTATGTATATAGTTAAGCAGTTATATATGACCTTAGGTATGTATGTATGTATATGATGTTGACTTGTTCTTCTTTTTGGTAAATATCATCTTGGTTAAGAGAGTGGGACTGGCTTTGTGCGGTGCCTTTGCCCACTATAAAAGCTTCACGGCACAGGCATTGCTTTATATCTGGAGATCTCTCTGCACTTGTCGTCACATGGTGCCATTGGCCCAGCACTATGTGTCAATAATTGTCAAGTGTTGTGTTTGTACCAGAGTTTTCAAGTCGCTGGCTGGACTAAAAAGTTACACTTGTTCAGCGCATCGGTAGGGGTTCTCCTACATAGATATAAAGTAGGGGCCGTACTCGAAAACGAGTTGGCAGCCACCATGTATGTATATATGATCTTAGGTATGTGTGTATATATGTATGTATGTGTTTGTTTGCATCTCAAATATATTCTGAGCATCAAAAAGTAAACTTTCTCCACGTACCATTAAAATACCAGATCTGATATAAAAGAGATGTGAATATCCTCCATTTTCTCCTTGTCTCTATATTGTTTCCCTTCATCTTGCAATTCTGGACTCATTTGCTTCTTTTCTTTTCTCATCATTAAACATCTATAGACTGAAAAATAAATTTTATCTATTTATCTTTCTATCTATCTATCTATCGATTAATAAATATGTCTATATTGCTAATGATCCATCGCTCTCTCACCTATCGATTTATCGAATTACCTATCTATCTATCTATCTATCTATCTATCTATCTATCTATCTATCTATCTATCTATCTGTCTATCTATCTATCTATCTATCTATCTATCTATCTATCTATCTATCAGTCTGACAGTCTTCTCTGTCGAGTAAAAAACACAATCCCGGAAACATTGTCTCCTTGGTCCAATCTGTTGACCAACAGATAGTATCAGCAATAGAAAGACCAATGGAAACATTGTCTCGTTGGTCCAATCTGTTTACCAACATATAGTATCAGCAATAGAAAGACCAATGGAAACATTGTCTCGTTGGTCCAATCTGTTGACCAACATATAGTATCAGCAATAGAAAGACCAATGGAAACATTGTCTCCTTGGTCCAATCTGTTGACCAACAGATAGTATCAGCAATAGAAAGACCAATGGAAACATTGTCTCGTTGGTCCAATCTGTTTACCAACATATAGTATCAGCAATAGAAAGACCAATGGAAACATTGTCTCGTTGGTCCAATCTGTTGACCAACATATAGTATCAGCAATAGAAAGACCAATGGAAACATTGTCTCGTTGGTCCAATCTGTTTACCAACATATAGTATCAGCAATAGAAAGACCAATGGAAACATTGTCTCCTTGGTCCAATCTGTTTACCAACATATAGTATCAACAATAGAAAGACCAATGGAAACATTGTCTCTTTGGTCCAATCTGTTGACCAACAGATAGTATCAGCAATAGAAAGACCAATGGAAACATTGTCTCCTTGGTCCAATCTGTTGACCAACATATAGTATCAACAATAGAAAGACCAATGGAAACATTGTCTCCTTGGTCCAATCTGTTGACCAACAGATAGTATCAGCAATAGAAAGACCAATGGAAACATTGTCTCCTTGGTCCAATCTGTTGACCAACATATAGTATCAACAATAGAAAGACCAATGGAAACATTGTCTCCTTGGTCCAATCTGTTTACCAACATATAGTATCAGCAATAGAAAGACCAATGGAAACATTGTCTCCTTGGTCCAATCTGTTGACCAACAGATAGTATCAGCAATAGAAAGACCAATGGAAACATTGTCTCCTTGGTCCAATCTGTTGACCAACAGATAGTATCAGCAATAGAAAGACCAATGGAAACATTGTCTCCTTGGTCCAATCTGTTGACCAACAGATAGTATCAGCAATAGAAAGACCAATGGAAACATTGTCTCCTTGGTCCAATCTGTTGACCAACAGATAGTATCAGCAATAGAAAGACCAATGGAAACATTGTCTCCTTGGTCCAATCTGTTGACCAACAGATAGTATCAGCAATAGAAAGACCAATGGAAACATTGTCTCCTTGGTCCAATCTGTTGACCAACAGATAGTATCAGCAATAGAAAGACCAATGGAAACATTGTCTCCTTGGTCCAATCTGTTGACCAACAGATAGTATCAGCAATAGAAAGACCAATGGAAACATTGTCTCCTTGGTCCAACTGTTGACCAACATATAGTATCAGCAATAGAAAGACCAATGGAAACATTGTCTCCTTGGTCCAATCTGTTGACCAACAGATGGTATCAACAATAGAAAGACCAATGGAAACATTGTCTCCTTGGTCCAATCTGTTGACCAACATATAGTATCAGCAATAGAAAGACCAATGGAAACATTGTCTCCTTGGTCCAATCTGTTGACCAACAGATAGTATCAGCAATAGAAAGACCAATGGAAAC
>OZ024759.1:34309127-34314127 GCA_964016885.1 Eledone cirrhosa | reverse complement strand
CTCAACAAGTTTTCTAGAGTATAATATACAATCATATCAAATAAATGGAAACCATATAAATATGGTTTTATAAATATGGTTTCCATTTATTTAATATCATTGTATATATATATATATAAATATATATATATATTTAATTAAATATGTGTATACACACACACACACACACACATATATATATATATATAAATTAGAAATTGATTGACATATATATATCTAAAATAAACACATCACGCAATCACAGGGGATAATTTGTAAAGTGTGTAAGCACACACAGCTTGTTAGGTAACTAATTAAAGTTTAACTAGAACTTCAAATATTGATACCTTTTAAAATGATTAATGTTCCTTGTATATATTTCATTAAAGAAATATATTTCACCATTAATCCGTAAACTCAAACTCACAGTAGTCAAATCCCGGGAGAATATATATATATAAGGGAGAATATATATATATATATATATATATATATATATATGCATATATACTAACTTTATATTCATATCTGTGCTACCATATCAAATAATCTCCATATGTTGGTATCATAATGCATACATATAACTGGTTTCCTTGATTCGTTGTAGCAAAAATCTTTTCACCTGCTAAGCTTACTTTACTCGTATATGTTGTTATATTATGAACTATTAGAGACTAGACAGACGCATATATATAAATATAAATAGATTAATAGGTTTATTCATTTATTATTTTGTCATATCTAATCAGACATTAACTACATTTTCAGATGTCGCCACAGATTCATATAAGTAACTACACAGCTTCTTCAATTACAAAACTACAAGAAAAGAAAAAATATATTCGGGCATGCATATATATACATATATATATATATATATATATATATATATATATATACATATATATACATATATATATATACATATATATATATAAATGTCTGTACACACATGCATACGTACATGCACCCATGCATTTATGTATATATAGACACACACACACACACACATACACACACACAGACACACACACAAACATATATATATATATATATATATATATATATATATATATATATATGTACACATATATATATATATGGTTAACGCGTCCAGCTTTGACCCACATATAACTGGGAGTTACAGAGTTCAATTCCTTTTAGCCACCGATGTCAACTTGTTTTTCACTCTTTAGGAGTCTTCCCCCTATATTATAAACTATTTATTGTTACACTATTTATTATAAACTATTTATTGTTATACTATTTATTATAAACTATTTATTGCATCTGCTCGCAAGAACCCCCCCCCCCCCCCCTTTAAATTGAACTTTGAGCTGAATTTTGTGTTGATCTTTGAGCTGAAGTTTGAATTGACCTTGAGAGCTGAACTTTGAGTGATCTTTGAGCTGAACATAAAGTTGAACGGCTGGACTTCTTTGAGGATTAAATTTGTTTTGCCACCATGTTTTTTTAAAGATAATAATTGTTTCTACTTTTGGCACAAGGCCAGCAATTAACAGTGTATTACTGGTACTTTATTTTATCGACCCCGTAAGGATGAAAGGCAAAGTTAATATCGGTGTGATTTGAACTCAGATTGTAAAGGGCCATAACTTTATGCTACAAAGCATGGTGTCTGACGATCTACCGATTCTGCCAATCCACCGTCTTAGATAATAATTGTTTCTACATTAGGCACAAGGCCAGCAATTACCCAGTGTATTACTGGCACTTTATTTTATCGACCCCGTAAGGATGAAAGGCAAAGTTAACCTCGGCGGGATTTGAACTCAGAATAGCAAGGGCCGTAACTCTATGCGTCAAAGCATGGCGTCTTAGATAATAATGGTTTCTTATATATGCCGAAGGGCAGCAAATTTGAGGGAGGGGTAAGTCGAATGAATCCTCCCCAGTGCCTGTCTGGTACTTTATTTTATCGACCCCGAAAGGCTGAAAGGCAAAGTTAACCTCGCCGGGATTTGAACTAAGATCATAAAGGGACGTAACTCTATGCTGGAAAGCATGACGTCTGACCCTCTACCGATACTGCGAATCCACTGCTAGATAGTAATAAAATGTCGCGAGGCCTGTATTCCCGAGTTAAACCCAGATTTTCTCTCTTAACTGCTGAATATTGAGGTTAAACCAACAGATTCTCTAACATTCTTGTGAACCAGAAAACGATATTGGAACTTTCTACACGAAAAACACATTTTAAAGGCGTGAAAATAGTTGACAAATTCATGAAACAAACGTATGCGAGGCGTTCGTTTTAGCGACGACAACAACACAACAGCAACAACAACAATAATAATAATAATTGTTTCTACTTTTGGCACAAGGCCAGCAATTACCCAGTGTATTACTGGTACTTTATTTTATCGACCCCGTAAGGATGAAAGGCAAAGTCAACCTCGGCGGGATTTGAACTCAGATCGTAAAGGGACGTAACTATGCTGGAAAGCATGGCGTCCGACTCTCCACCGATACTGACAATAATAATAATAATGGTTTCTTATATAGGCACAAGACCAGCAATTTGGGGGGAGGGGAAATTAACCGATACCAGGATATGAAGTGGGAGTTAAAAAGGATTTGGAACTGCCACGAGATCAAGGTGGTCTCGATTGTCATAGGTGCAGCACTAGGTATTATCTCAAGGAGTTTCCAAGGATGGTTAAAGAAGACTAGTCCAGCCCCGCTTTTTGGAACACTTCGAAAGGCATGCTTGTTGAGAACAGCAAGAACCCTCCGATACGTCCTGAATATCTGAGGCTGCAGGTAGCGGCTTGATATTCATTTCAACACACTTTCCAGTTAAATAACATCAATGACTGAGACTGAAAGCACAACAATAATAATAATAATAATAATAATAATAATAATAATAATAATAATAATTTATTTGTAATCAACGCGTTAACATGATAACTAACGTAACTCCTGTATTTCCTTCTGTCAGCTGGAAGGCTTCGCTGAATTAATTACGATGTTGGATTTCAGCATTTTAGATTTCTGTAATTTTAGTTGACGTAGTGAAAGATAAAAAACACCGTTGGAGAGAGAGAGAGAGAGAGAGAGAGAGAGAGAGAGAGAGAGAGAGAGAGAGAGAGGGAGGGAGAGGGATACAAATACAAACATAATTAGAAAAAGAGAGAGGAGAGGTAGGGTTACAGAAAGAAAGAGAGAGAGAGAGAGACAGGGAGAGTGAGAGAGAGAGAGAGAGAGATAGTGAGAGAGGAAGAGTAGGAGAGAGAGATACACAGACATAGATAATGAGAAAAAGAGCGAGAGAAAGAGAGAGAGAGAGAGAGAGAGAGAGAGAGAGAAAGAAAGCGAAAGAGAGAGATGTAGAGACAGAGTCAAAATGCGAGAGAGAAAGAACGAGAGACATAATGACTTTAAGAAATGTGGAAGACAGTGGGGAGTAAAATAAGGAGAGAGAGAGAGTGAGGGAGAGAGAGCGAGCGGAAGAGAGAGAGAGATGACGAATGTTGTGTGAGCAATTAGTTAGTAAAGCTGTGTGAAATTAAAGGAAATTGCTCAAGGCTGACCAATAATTTTGGGGATAATTCACAACCAAAGTTTTCTTAAGTTAAAATTGCGGTGTAAAGAAAAAAAATATTATTTTTGGTTTTAAACAATTTATATGACTGGAATGGAATTATTTATAAGTACATCCACAACAAAAATTCTATCGTAGAATAATTGTTTCTACTTTTGGCACAAGGCCAGCAATTATCCCAGTGTATTACAAGTACTTTATTTTATCGACCCCGTAAGAATGAAAGGCAAAGTTAACCTCGGCAGGATTTGAAATCAGACCATAAGGGGCCGTAACTCATTGTTGCAAAGCATGGCGTCCGACCCTCTACCGATAATGTCAATCCACGCCCCATATCGTAGAATAATAGGAATCTTGCCTGATGATCTTGTAAGCACACATGAGAATGTCGTTCAGATATAGTTCTGTACCAGTCGTTTCTATATACTAAATATTATAATTCTCTACTCAGGTATTGAGTACTTTATTTAACTGTGGTTATTTCACGATCTCGATCCACTTCAGGATACCATCCTTAACGCTATATATATATACAAATAATGGAGGGGCTACTACCAGACTTTGGCATTGAGAGATGGACCAGCTCCCTGTGTGGTGCCGAAAGTCCTGTCTTTCACATCAAGAATTAGGAGAAGATATTGCAGTAGCCTGCGGTTCAAAGACCCTCAACTCTTCAACAAGCTGTCAAGAAATTTGAGAGGTTTGCATGGTGTGGATGTGGATGTTTTCCAGAAACATTTTGACACCCTGCTACAGAGGATCTCGGATGACAGCATGTTACGAAGGTAACCTAAGGGCAGCAACAACGAACTCCCTCTTACAGGAATGGCTAGCCAACACGGGCTGGAGATAGAACGTGTAGCAACAAGGGCGGTACCCAACATGGGCTCGGCCGGATGGCTGGAACATGTAAAAGGGTAAAAGAGTATAAACACTTTTTCTTTGACGCCACATAAAATTCTCTCTTTGTTGTAGCTTAATTGCAACAAATTAATGTTTTGTTTCTCGTCTCTTACTCCACTAAAGAGTGTTTGGCTCATAACAGACACTGTGACCTCAGGTGGAGTAGCAGCACCGTTGGTAGGGGTCGAAACTGCCAAATACTATCTCAATAGTCGATGACCTTATTGTTTTGTGTCATTCATTTGTATGTTTACTTTAAAAAAAAAAAACTTTTTAAGGTTTTCCCTTAAAAAAAGTGTTTTTTGTTTTGCCTTATTTACGTTCGTTGTCTTGTCCTCTCTATGTTAATTATTTAAAGTTTATATATATATATATATAAGGAGAGAGAGAGCGAGAGAGGGGGAGAGAGAGTGAAATGTATATACACTAATGTACACACATACACATACACACACATACATATATATATATATACAGATAAATCTACCAATCAATGGTAGGGTCTAAACCGTATAAAGAACTCAATGTAATCCGCATGTAGAAGATGTCG
>OZ024759.1:34296627-34299127 GCA_964016885.1 Eledone cirrhosa | reverse complement strand
CATATACATATATATATATATATATATATATATATATATATACATTCTGTTGAAAGTTGAGAGAGTTGGATGAAGTATGACGTTGAAATCCTAAAGATATTTTTGGCACAATTACTATATGGACCAAACATTATAATAAATAGTTCCTTTCATAATTATACCATTATTGTTCTCTGCATCTGTCTGTATGACGCTTCCTATCTTCACAGAAACATATACCTATATATTTTCAAAATGCATTCCTACCTTCTGTGTTAAGAGATACAGAGTGTGCTCAATAATCTAAAGTTTAGTTCTTCATTATATATTATATAGTTGAGCTAATTAACATCAATTCATAATCCAATGCAATAATATGATAAAATAACTATATGTTTTACAGAGACGTGTTGTGTTTCTGCAAGCTAGCTGCCTGAACCAAAACTTAATCTGAGATACTTTTAGGAGAAACCAGATGAAAGTTGACACGAATCTTTTCCTAATGCAATATGGTAGAGTCGGTTAGTTTCTTCAAAGAGTGTAAATGGTTGTCGAGACAGGCTGTTGCAGCTTCCTAAGTCGTAATTACATGAAAATTGATCAGGTCTATAATATGAATATAAACGTTTTATAATACGCTCTTAAAACTAGTACCAAGCAATATCTAAATTCCGAGAAATATCATACATATTAAGAATATCTAACGAAAGCCCTATATTGCATCATTAATATAAACCACAGTTGTGTTTAGAGCTATAAATATATTATTTCTTTTTAAATACAAGAAATGCAGTCTGAAAGAGCAGTCATCCGTCTTGCAGGAATCCGACGTGTCCTGGTTTCACATGTAATTTTTATAAGACACACTATAATACATTAGGAATATGTTTTCGTGAAATGAAATCTTTCGTACAAAGAAAATATAACATATTCATGTCGTAAACATTTAACTGAAAATTTATATTAAATATGAGTTACTGGAAGTGGAAGAATAGCAACATAATGCGGACATTGTCAAAGACAGATGATTCCGAGACACTTATTAATTATTAAATTTTTTCTGATGTCGTTAGTGTAGTAAAGTTTTGCTGTGTTTTTTTTCTGTACTTCATCAACGACGTAGGAAGACTAAAAGTTGTATAGGAAGATATTACAACTTATGTGTGTGTGTATGTCTGTCTGTATGTATGCCTGCATGTATGTATATATGTGTGTATATATATTATTCTGGTTTTATAATTTCACAATTTTTTACCAATAGAGAGAGAGTTGGTTTCTAACATGGACACAAGACTCTCTCATTGCAATTTACACAACATCAACTAGGTAGATATGTATGTCTGCATGTGTAGATATGGATGTTATTGTATGTGTGTGTGTGTATCCCTACACACACACAAAGGCATACACACACACACAAACAAAGGCGCACATTCACACACATATATAACCATGTATGTATGTATGTATATATATGTCAGGTCACCAGTTGGTGCTACTGGTAACATGTATCCCAGTACAACCTGTCCCATGGTCGGGTCGTTGGCGACTAAACTAGCAACCCCACCAAGGTTTCTTGGTGAGGAGGGTGACTTTGGACATCCTGCAGGACTAAAAACAAAACCTGTCAAAGGGAAAAGGAGCTCTTAAGAGTCAATGGCCATCCAAAATCACCGGGAGAGATTACCCCTTAGCCTTTGTCAAGGCAGAATTCTAGGAGAAGGAAAACTGATATAACACCTGCACCTCTGATGGTATCCAATGATGTTGACTTGTTCTTCTTTTTGGTAATACCATCTTGGTTAAGAGAGTGGGACTGGCTTTGTGCAGTGCCTTTGCTCACTATAAAAGCTTCACGGCACATGCATTGCTTTATATCTGGAGATCTCTCTGCACTTGTCGTCACATGGTACCATGCGCCTAACACTATGTGTCAATAATTGTCACAAGTGTAGTGTTTGTAACAGAGTTTTCAAGTCGCTGGCTGGCCTAAAAAGTCACATTCGTTCAACACATCGGTAGGGGTTCTCCTACTTGGATATAAAGTAGTGGCCGGATTCGAAAACGAGTTGGCAGCCACCATGTATATATATGTATGTATATGTATATATGTTCTTCTGGTTTCATAATTTCACAAATTATTTTTCCCAATAGAGAGAGAGTCGGTTTCTAACATAGCCACAAGACTCTCTCATTGGAATTTACACAACATCAACTAGGTAGATATGTATGTCTGCATGTGTAGATATGGATGTTATTATATGTGTGGATGTGGATGTTTTGAGTTGTATGTGTGCAAGTGCATATGCTTTGTATCTGTACATGTGTATATGCAGTTATTAAATGCACAATTTTTGGAATGTTTTACATAATTTTACTGTTCCATTAATGGATTGTACTTGTAATTTCCTAACTAGTTGTATTCTTTCTGTTCCTGTGAAGCCTAGCTTCTCAAGATTTGTATTCAGGGAGTTACTAACATATCCCAGTGCCCCAATAATCACATGTATAAATCTGAAGG
>OZ024759.1:34286627-34289127 GCA_964016885.1 Eledone cirrhosa | reverse complement strand
AGAGGGTAAGCTAGGGTGGCAGCGAGGACTGGCGGGGGAGAGGGTAAGCTAGGTTGGCAGCGAGGGCTGGCGTGGGAGAGGGTAAGCTAGGGTGGCAGCGAGGGCTGGCGGGGGAGAGGGTAAGCTAGGGTTGCAGCGAGGGCTAGCGGGGGAGAGGGTAAGCTAGGTTGGCAGCGAGGGCTGGCGGGATAGAGGGTAAGCTAGGGTGGCAGCGAGGGCTAGCGGGGGAGAGGGTAAGCTAGGTTGGCAGCGAGGGCTGGCGGGATAGAGGGTAAGCTAGGGTGGCAGCGAGGGCTGGCGGGGGAGATGGTAAGCTAGGGTTGCAGCGAGGGCTAGCGGGGGAGAGGGTAAGCTAGGTTGGCAGCGAGGGCTGGCGGGATAGAGGGTAAAACAGGGTGGCAGCGAGGACGAGCGGGGGAGAGGGTAAGCTAGGTTGGCAGCGAGGACTGGCGGGGAAGAGGGTAAGCTAGGGTGGCAGCGAGGACTAGCGGGGGAGAGGGTAAGCTAGGTTGGCAGCGAGGGCTGGCGGGATAGAGGGTAAGCTAGGCTGGCAGCGAGGGCTGGCGGGGGAGAGGGTAAGCTAGGGTTGCAGCGAGGGCTAGCGGGGGAGAGGGTAAGCTAGGTTGGCAGCGAGGGCTGGCGGGATAGAGGGTAAAACAGGGTGGCAGCGAGGACGAGCGGGGGAGAGGGTAAGCTAGGGTGGCAGCGAGGGCTGGCGGGACAGAGGGTAAGCTAGGTTGGCAGCGAGGACGAGCGGGGGAGAGGGTAAGCTAGGGTGATGGTGTGCACGTATCGCTTTAACAGGGTCATTGCATATACTGGTCCCCTGAATAGAAATTATTTGATATAAAACAAGACACATTCAATAATGGCTGCTGTGAATGGTTTTATAAAACAAACAAGTCCCGGATAATAATACATGTCACAGCAATAATTATGTCAACATTATCGATTTGTGACAACATTATCGATCAACCTAACAGTTTAAAATTTCTCAAGTTTGTCTTGTTTAGATTTCCGGATTGTTTTTTTTGTTTTTTTTTTGTTATTTATTTTATAATGTTTTATATATTTTTATATATTTCCTAATGTTGGATATTTCTCTTATTGTTAATATTTTTTTATTTTATTGTTTTTTTCTGAAGAATTTGTTTGTTATTTTGTTTTTATATTGTTTTTCTTTTTTAATTTATTTTAAATATTTATAGAATTATTTTCGCTATTTTTTTTTTCTTCAACCGAAACGAAACTAATATCAGAAATAACACGATCGGATGTTGTTGTTGTGAGTGTGGTGGTGGTGGTGGTGGTGGCTGTTGTGGATGTTATTGTTGTTGTGGTGGTGGTGTTGGTGGCTCTTTTGGTTGTTGTTGCTGTTGATGTGGTTGTTGTGGTGGTGGGTCTTGTGGTTGTTGTTGCTGTTGTGGTGGTGTTGGTGGTGGCTGTTTTGGTTATTGTTGTTGTGGTTGTTGTGGTGGTGGCTGTTGTGGTTGTTGTTGCTGTTGTGGTGGTGGTGGTGGTGGCTGTTTTGGTTGTTGTTGCTGTTGTTGTTGTTGTTGTGGTTGTTGTGGTGGTGGCTGTTGTGGTTGTTGTTGCTGTTGTAGTGGTGTTGGTGGTGGCTATGTTGGTTGTTGTTTCTGCTGTTGCTGTTGTTGTGATGGTGGTGGCGGTGGTGGTGGTAGCTGCTGTGGTTGTTGTTGTTGTGGTGTTGGTGGTGGCTGTTGTTGTTGTTGTTGTGGTAGTGGTAGCTGTTACGGTTCATGTGTTCTTGTGATTGTTGTAGTGGTGGTATTTGTTGCTGCTCTTTTGATGTCTTTGCGTTTGTTATTTCTTTTCTTCTTCTTCATCTTCCTCTCCTCCTTATTTAGTTATTCCCCTTCTCCATCCTTTATTGATGTCCAGATCTCTGCTGTGGCCACATTTCTAGGGTTTTATAGGAAGCTGAACGAAAAACGGTCTTCTTAGAACATTATAGAAGTGGTACGTCGTTTATTACTTATTTCTCTTCGGCTATATCTTATTAATCCTCTTCTTCCTGATCTTAGTTATCTTCTTCTTCCTCATCTTATTTATCTTCTTCTTCCTCATCTTATTTATCTTCTTATTGCAATGGTTTCGTTGCCGCGTTCGAGAAAATGTGTTCGATTTGACATTTCGCTAATTCTCATATTGTATTGGGGAGAAACTAACACACATATTGTAAGATAGATAGATAGATAGATTGATAGATAGATAGAGATAGAGATAGATAGAGAGAGAGAGAGAGAGAAAGAGAAGAGGTGGTAGATTAAATTAGACATCCACGACAACACAATCATCACAGAAACAGTATATATACATGTATACACACACATATACACACACATATATATATATATATATATATATATATATATATATATATATATATATATATATATATATATGTATAAGTGTGTTTATGTGTGCGTGCGCGACAGTGTGAGGTATTCAGAGCGAAGGTGTGAAGCAAATGTGTGTA
>OZ024759.1:34271627-34279127 GCA_964016885.1 Eledone cirrhosa | reverse complement strand
TTAGATGTTAATCAGATCTCCCAAGAATCTTTGCGAGCAATGGAAAGCACGTGGGTAACACAACATTTATACCAATATTACAATTCTGATGACGACGCTGCGAAGATCCTGAAATGCTAAACACCATTTTTCTAAACCAATCATAAAAATATCCTTAATAAAATGCGGGCCAGTACCATGTTATTGGTGTCTCCAATAAACAAATTTAAACATAAATATTTACTCTCTGTATACACATAGGGACATATCTCCCTTTTTTTTAATTAAGGATTTGTTCGTATTTCCTCGATTAGTCTAAAAATGAAACAGCTAAATACTAGTCGTCGAAACTGACGTAAGACCTCAGTAAGAGATAAGCTCCTTTAACATGTAGTTTAAAGATCCATACATATGCAGGCACATAATTACCTTTTTTGTAATTAAGGATTTGCTCCTATTTTCTTGATTGTTATAAAAATGGAACAGCTAAATGCTACTCGCCGAAACCGACGTAGGACTCACTCTAAGAGATACGTCCTTTTATCATATAGTTCAAAGATCCATACGTATGAAAACACTCTCGGTTTTATCCTAAACTTATTGTTCTTTCTGTTGATATCAACTGAGATGTTGTATATGTTAATGATGATGGTTGTGTTAGAGATGCAGTTAAAATATAGTGAGCGGCTCGGAATAATACCATAACGTCTTTCAAAATGGCGACTTTATATTTCATTTTATCTTATTTTATATATATTTGTCTATATATTTTATGTTGTTTTTATTCTTTTGTTATTTTTTCCGTAAATTGCTTAACGCTAATATTAATACTGATACTAATACTTGCTTTCACATATCCTATTGTCTTGTCGAAATGAGTAATTCTGAGAAAAGCCTTGACACATTACGCTGTTACGGAAAACTGTTTCCTTACAACTCTAAAATGTATTGTCTGTCCTCAGAATATGCCAGCGTAAGGTATTATTAATAGCGACAGCAAATACATCATTGACTTCCGTGCTTCACTTACTGGCAACCATTTATCTCATTTCCGTTTTAGCTACCATCAAACCAATCAATTCCTATTACAAGCAAATTAAAGGGCGAGAACTTTTAAGGCTCCTTTTTCCGTATGTATTCTTCATATTATATTTACACTGTGACTACCTCATCTATTCTGTTACATCTTATACATGCTGAGTCTTCTCTCTCTCTCTCCAGCTTACCATACTTTATACATACATACGTTTTGTTCTGTCTCTCTAAGTTAAACACACTTTATATATACATACATATATATACATGTACGTACATATGTATATATATATATATAATATATTTATATATACATACAGTCTTGTCTCAATATCAACTATTGCACACTTTATTCATACATACATACATATACATACAGACATATAGTTGCATACATATGGATACATATACATATACACCTATATATATATATACATATATATATATACATATATACAAACATATTGTTTTGTCTCTCCATCAACTGTACCATATATATACATTATATTTATTTACACACTGCGCTGTCACTCCTCTATGTCAAGGCCAATACATCTTACACTTACACAGTGCTGCTTAAACAATCAACTCTAACATACAATACACTTACACACTGCTGTTTCTCCAACTCTAGCACAGAACACACTTACACGCTACTGTGTCTCCATTAATCACAACACACCATATATTTACTACCTCTCAATCCATCGCACAGCTCTATCGCACAACATATTTTGTATTAACGCCGCCACCACCACCACCACCACCACAACCTACCACCACCATTTCCACCACCATCTCCACCACCATCTACTCCACCATCACCACCACCACCATCATAATCACCACCAGCATCACCATCTCCGTAATATAATACTTATATAAACAAATATATTGATACGAGTTAGAAAAAAAGCCCAATTCGGTTCTAGCAAGTTTTGTACTTAAATTGGGTCATTTAAAATGGTACCTAAACAAGCAAAGCTATAATAATCACTCTTTAAAGTCTGAAGTCTCTTTGAGAGCACGAGTATTCCCCCTGGAGAGGGCGCCAGTCAATCTGTGGGTTAAACTGCCAGCTATTGCCGGTATTCAATTTTACCAGCGTAGACTGAAGGTAACCTAAAATGTTATGCTTTGTTGAAGGTCACAACACACAACCAAGTGAGGAATCGAATCCACGATATTATGAACGCAAGTCCAACAACCTAATTTAATCCGTCGCAGTATAATTAGCCATTTGATGTCAGACAAACGAAATAACTTGGAACCATTAGAGTTATTTTCTGTGGTAACACTTTATGTATATTTCAAGATTGTTGAACGCAATAACTATTACGACGTGTGGTTAAAAATAAACATGGTTTTCTACATTTCAAAGTTCTTTTATTATTAGTTTTGAGACATTTAAATATAATAAACATATTTTCCGCCATTGTTGTCCGTATTAGGACGTCAGTTAATGCATCAAGTTTAATTATAAGCCCGGATAATTACAAGTAATAAATTCATTGTATTGTCTAATTTTCGGTCTGTCCTGTTCTGGTGAAACGACAGCATTTAATGGGTTAATTCAACCACATAATTTCTCAAAGACGATTCAGATTGAGACATTTTTGCTAATAATGTAATAACGTAAAGAATCATTCTGTCAAATAAAAGATTGAAAGCAACGCCAAGCAGTCACGTTCTCTAGAGAAAGCTGTTAGAAATTCTTAGATTTCTTGGATATATTTGATAAATAAATCAATATTTTAGCTCTGTCGATCCTATATGGCGTTTCATATTTCCGCCTAATCCGATGTTAGACTCGGTACACCATTTTCTAAAGCTTTATGTGTCGGATGGTAAGAACAGTTAATCCCCTTATTTCAAATCAATAATTCTGGGCGGTACCTTAATTGTTAATTCCACGTATTTTCATTCATCTATATTTATATATATATTTATTATTTTTTTTCCCATTATTATTCTCCGGCGAAAGTTCCAGGAGAGCTTGTAATCTAATACAGTAAAGACGCGCCATACTTACTCCTTATTTCCAAAGAGTTTAACCCTTGTAAATCCTTGAGATTAACGACGACATACCCTTGCACCGATGTTGGCTTTGTTGTGCTTCACAACCACAATTTAATTACATGATCTTCTCGTGTTTCATATCTGTCCCAGCTCTCAAGACAATCTCGATGGTGTAAAACCATGATCAAAGACATTGCTGCCGTTACCATCATGACGTGTCATTTTAAAAAAATCAGAAATCTTTCTAGTTTATGTGTATAACAGCACGGCCATAGGCGTGGCTGGAGTTTGTTTCGCAATCTTGAACTACGGGTTCAATCTCTGTATGAGGAATATTGGGGAATAAGTTTTACAATTTATTTATAGACTAAGTCGACCAACATATTGAGAGTAAAACCGGGATCTCTCAGGTATCGAATAATCGTCACCCCACGACCTATTAATTGTTCGGATTTTTTCCACTAACCACCCCCACCCCGACCTAATTTATGTTTGCATATATGTATGTAACTTAACTTTGATAACTTTGATAGGTTTCGGCCAGTATTGGCCCAGGCCATGTCTAACTTAATAGCACCACCTGGCGAAGTCTTACAAATCAGTGTTTGGGCACCATGGTCCACTTGAGCAGATAGTTATTGTTTACGGAGGCATATCCGGGTGTTGGAGGCTTATCCGGGATTTCTTGAAGGAATTTGTCCAAAGATTTCTTGAACTTGATGGGGTCTGTTTGTGGTTTGATGTGTTTTGGTGTAATGTTAAAGAGAGCAGGGCCAATTGAGATGAAATAATTGTGCCATGTATGTATGTATGTATATATATATATATATATATATATATATATATATAATTCATATATATATATATATATATATGTAATTTATATATATATATATATATATATATATATATATATATATATATATATATGTAATTTATATATATATATATATATATATATGTAATTTATATATATATATATATATATGTAATTTATATATATATATATATATATATATATGTATGTATGTATTTATATATATATTTATATATATATATGTATGTATGTATTTATATATATATTTATATATATATATATGTATATATATATATATATATATATATATATATATATATATATATATATATATATATATATAAGGAGTAACCCAACAGTTAGTTCACCCTACCGAGAACAATTGTTTCACTTATGCAGATCTACAGCTCGGACTCGATATGGTGAACTAACTGTTGTGCTACCACTTCTACCAAACTCGTCCCATGTACTGAGTGGTCTACCACTACAGATATTACCTTCTAGTGTTCTACCCCTCTCTCTCTCTCTCTCTGTCTCTCTCTCTCTCTCTCTATATATATATAGAGAGAGAGAGAAATAGAGAGAGAAATATGAAATCGAAAATGCAACTGGAGTCTTATTTAAAAGAATATATATATTTATTTGGTTCCTTTACCGGTTTCGCCGTTCTTCTGTTTTTCAAAAGTAGAGTTGAGATGGAGGGTCTGTGGTTTTTCTCAAATGTGAGAAAAACCACAGACCCTCCATCTCAACTCTACTTGCGAAAAGCAGAAGAACTGCGAAACCGGTAAAGGAACCAAATAAATATATATATTTTTTAAAAATAAGACTCCAGTTGCATTTTCGATTTCATCTCTTTTTCTTTATACTTTCACTCGTGTAGGACACCTCGGTTATTTTTCATTTTGTAAAAAACCTCACTTTCTAATATATATATATATGTGTGTGTGTTTATCCAATCATAATATATATAGCTTTTGGTCAATTTAGTCATTTGATAAGCCCCGATTAACCGCAGGTTTTCCCTGTAAATATCTCCAGCCCAGCACGAATGTAATTTATCAGTAGTGACATATGCTTACACATAAAGACACCGATCTGAAATAATAAGATTTTGCAATCTTTAACACGATATATTTATCACAATTTATATCACCTATTCTTTGAATTTGTCCTGCGATAGAATATCAACCAATTCAATGCAATGCAACACAACAGCGGATTGCAGTAACTAACGAAATATATTTCGTTTAGTGATAAATTTCAATTATGTATATTTTAGCCTATATTCTCTATTTATTGTTTGGTTGTATATAATAAGACTCATGCATACTCCTCTTTCGATTCTCGGTCCTCTTCGTCTCTCTCTTTCTCTCTGTTGTTTGTCTCTCTCTGTCTCTTTATCTATATTTCTCTATATCTCCCCTTTCCTTCTCTCTCTCTCGTTCAATCTCCAATGAGTTAAATAGCTTCCTGTATCGGTCCCCTTCGTCTCTCTATCTATCTATCTATCTATCTATCTAACTCTTTCTCTCTCTCTCGGTCAATCAACAATGAGTTAAATAGCTTCGTCTCTCGATCCCCGTCGTCTCTCTCTCTATCTCTCCCCTCTTTCTCTCTCTAGTTCAATCTCTAATGAGTTAACTAACTTCACCTCTCTCTCTCTCCCTCTCTATCTCTACCCTTTCTCTATTTCCCTCTAGTTCACTCTCCAATGAGTTACCTAGCTTCGCCCCCCCCCTCTCTCCTCTCTCTATCTCTATCTCTCCCCCCTCTCTCTATAGTCCAATCTCCAATGAGTTACCTAGCTTCGCCCCTCCCCTCTCTATCCTCTCTCTATCTCTATCTCTCCCCCTCTCTCTATAGTCCAATCTCCAATGAGTTACCTAGTTTCGCCCCCACCTCTCTCTCTCCTCTCTCTATCTCTATCTCTCCTCTCTCTCTATAGTCCAATCTCCAATGAGTTACCTAGCTTCGTGTACTCTACTCATTGTTAATGCAAAATAATGAGAAAATACCGCAACTCCGATGGATGATCGTGTCGCTAGCAATTTGTTATCGATAGAATATTACACAGTACATACCTTGGGTGAATTGATATTAAACTTTAACGTTTGCTTCACTTGTATATATATATATATATATATATATATATATATATATATACATGTGTGTGTGTGTGTGTGTGTATAATATACACCCACACAATACACCCATACAAAGACACACACGTACACACACACATATATATATATATTTATATAATTTATATATAAATATATAAATATATATATATATATATATATATATATATATATATATATATATATATATGTAATATATATATATGTGTGTATGTATATATATATATATATATATATATATATATATATGTGTGTGTATATATATATAATATATATATTTATATATATATATAAATATATATATATATGTGTGTGTGTATATATATATATATATATATATATTTATATATATACATATATATATTTATATATATATATACATATATATATATACACACACATATATATATACATATATATATAATATATATACGTACACATACACGTATATATATATATATATACACATACACATATATATATATACACATACATATATACACATACACGTATATATATATTTATATATATATACACATAAATATATATATATATATATATATATATATATATATATATATATATATATATATATATATATATATATATATTTATGTGTGTATATATATAAATATATATATATACGTGTATGTGTAAGTCTACGTGTGTGTCATGTGTGTGTGTGTTTAGTATGTGGTAGAATTATGTCATTACAGTTGATGGAAGTTATGTTTAGATATTGAGATTAACTTCAATTGGAAGAATAAGGAATGATATACTAGCTGGCAATTTACTTATCCTTCTCCCTTTACATCTCTCACTCTCTCACTCTCCCTCCACATTCTCACACTCTCTCTCTCTCCCTCCATATTCTCTCTCTCTTCATTCCCATTCTTTCTCTCACTCTCGTCCCTCCATATTCTCTCTCTCTCTCTCTCTTCATTCCCATTCTTTCTCTCACTCTCTCCCTTCACATTCTCTCTCTCTCTCTTCATCCACATTCTCTCTCTCTCTCTTCATCCCCATTCTTTCTCTTACTCTCTCCCTCCACATTCTCTCTCTCTCTCTTCATCCCCATTCTTTCTCTCACTATCTCCCTCTCCCTCCATATTCTCTACCCTTCTCTCTCCATCCCATTCTTCCGCTTCTGCCATTCTCTACCTCTTCTCCCTCCAATGTTTTCTCTCTCTCTCTCTCTCTCTCTCTCTCTCTCTATCTATCTCTCTCTCTCTCTCTCTCTCTCTATCTGTCTCTCTCCCTGATACTCCTTTTCACTACTTTCTCCTCTATATATCTCTCTCTCTCTCCCTCCCATTCTCTCCCTCTCTCCTTGCCATTCTCTCCCTCTCCCTCCTTCTCTCTCTTCCTCCCACTCACCACCCTCTATCTCTCCCTCACATTCGCTCTCTCCCATTTCCTCTCTCTTCCTCCATTCTCCCCTTCTCTCCTCTCCTTACTTCCTGTTCACCCATTCTTTCTCTTTCTCTTATACCTTCCTTTTGCCTT
>OZ024759.1:34261627-34266627 GCA_964016885.1 Eledone cirrhosa | reverse complement strand
GTAGATAGATAGAAACAGTGTCAGAAAACGTGAGTTTGAGAAAGAGAGAGAGGGAGCGAGAGAGAGAGTGAGAGAGAGAGAGAGAGAGAGAGAGAGAGAGAGAGAGAGAGAGAGAGAGAGAGAGAGAGAGAGAGAGAAAGTTACAAAAATCGATTGAGTGTCGTTTCCAATGACGACAGAAATCAGATCTGTGTTTGATAATCTTAGATTCTGAGGATCATTCTCGTTAAAGGTTTTATATCTTCTAAAAACAAACAAGTGAACTTTATGCAGCTTCCAATTACAGCCGTTAGATTCGAAACCTCGGCTCATATTACTGAAAACTGACGGAAATTAATCCGTCAGAAATGTTCAGATATATTACTGAAGACAAGATGTCATGTAAACAGAAATAAAATAGATACTTCGTGACTGTGAATCCGTGGTTTATGTTTTTGCTTTACTTTATTCGCTTTGTCTGCAGATGGTCTAAGATGGATAGCGATTAACTGGGAAAAGTTGTTATATATATATATATATATATATATATATATATATATATATATATATATATATATATATATATATATATATACAATGTGCGTGTATATACATTTATATAAATACACACACATATATATACATATATATATATAAATACTTATGTATTTATATACATATATCTCTCTCTCTCTATATATATATATATAAATACTTATGTATTTATATACATATATATATTATATATATATATAATGTACGTATATGTACATTTATATAAATGCGCACACATATATACATATATATATATATATATATATATATATATATATATATATAAACTACTTATGTATTTATATATATATATGTGTGTGTGTGTGTATATGTGTATATATGCATATATATGTATGGTTTCGCAGAGGGAACAAATGAAAATATACCTTACTTATTACATCATATGTTATGATACTTTATGCATAATTCAACACACAAACACACACACACATACATGCACATACACACGCACACACACACACATACAGAAAGACATATACATCTATCCATACACTAATATATATAATAATGCAGCAGTATATATTACATACATTAGCATACCTACAAAAACACTTACATAGTGACAAAACTGCATGCATATATCAATATATCTATATGCATACACCTTTAAACACATCTCTCTCTCTCTCTCTCTATATATATATATATACATACACCCTGCCTTCACACACACACACCTCTCTCCCTATATATACATAGTGATAATGCTTGACATAGACATACACATAAAACTGCATGCATATACCAATATATCTCTCTCTCTCTCTCTCTCTCTCTCTCTCTCTCTCTCTCTCTCTCTCTCTCTCTCTCTCTATATATATATATATATATATATATATATATATATATATATATATATATATATACACCCAGGTGTGTATATTTGTATCAGTGCGTCAGTGTGTGTGTAAACATTTTCAACAGTTATACATACCAAAAAAATGCATAAAATAAATATAAGCAGCAGGACGTTAGTTAGTCGATATTATATGATATAATATAATAGAAAAATCTCCAGTCAAAATACACAAACAACGACAATATACTCAGACTTATATAGCATATGTATATCATAGTGATGTATATTATATATATTTTTCTGTATTATGTAGTGTCAAGTTTAAAATGTCAACATTTTCACTGATATGACAAACTTCATATCTCACTGACGTGTTTCTCATTCAACAAGTATGGCTGAAGAATAATTGGTTTATTCTGGTGTATATTGGTCCTCCGTCACTATCGAAGACTCTTTTACCAGTTGTCCCACCGTTAGAATTACCGTCTCGTCGAATTAATCTGCAAGTGACAGAGTATTCCACAAACGATATGTCTATAACTACCGAATATTCAGCGTGTCATAGGTACCACAGATTGTTGCCAACTGAATTATCTGACCATTCGGTAACTGAAGTGTCTTGCTCAAGATCAAAGGGCGCCACTGGCCTTGAACACAACCCTTCGCACGCTACATGCTAGGGGGCAGCAACGAAGAACTTCAGCTCCTATCTGTTCTGCACCAGCTTCTTGATGATACCCTATGTGTGTTGCCAGGTTTTCATCTCTCCCTGAACTAATCTGCACGAAGTGTCCCTTGGACGACCTCCCTTGCTTCAGCTTGGCTTCTGATGTCCAGTGAAAAGCTGTCCTTGGGATACCATCTTGCTCTCTTCTGAGAACATGCTCCACCAATTTCCATCTTCTTCTGAAAAAGATTGTTAGCATCTACCTAGCTATTCCTTGGAAATCTTTTCAGACCCAAACATTCTAACGACTTTTCTATGTGAGTATGTATATATATATATACGTGTGTGAGTGTGTGTGCATGTGTATGTATGTGCGTATGTGTGTTTGTGTATATGTGTGTTTGTCTCTGTGTTGTTATGTATGTTCTGATTTCGCAATGTTTACATAAACAAGAACTAAACACTTATTTTCTAAAGTAGTAGGTATCTTCTATATCTACAACTGCAATAGTTAGGGAAAATATATTTAGTCTCTATCTGCTCTTAAAAGTTGTATAACTTGTGACTCCATACGTGGAATGTTAAAGTGATGTAAAAACACTTGCTTATTGATCGAGGAGTCAATTCTGGGAATCATATATTTTAATAACTTTCTTTCTTTCCCCTGTCTCTCTCTATATATATATATGCAAATAGGTATGAATACACCCCCCCCCATATATATATATATATATATACATATATATATATATATATATATAAATATTCATATATATATATATATATGCGTATATTTATAAACACACACACATATATATATATATATATATATACGTATATTTATAAACACACATATATATATATATATGCGTATGTTTATAAACATGCATACATATATATTTTTATACATATATATACATATATTTATAAATATACGCATATATATGTGAATATATTTATATACATATATATATATATATATATGTATATATATATATATATGTATATATGTATATATATATATATATATATGTATATATATATATTCACATATATATGCGTATATTTATAAATATATATATATGTATAAAAATATATATGTATATATATTAATATAATATGCGTATATTTATAAACATTTATATATATATATATATATATATATATAAATATATATATATATATATATATATTCATATAATATGCGTATATTTAGAAACATTTATATATATATATATATATATATATTATATATATATATAAATATATATGTATATATATATATATTCATATAATATGCGTATATTTATAAACATTTATATATATATATATATATATATATATATGTATATATATATTCATATATATATGCGTATATTTATAAACATTTATATATATATATATATATATATATATATATATATATATATATACTTTATATCATATGCCAAGGAATTTGAAATGCTAGATAGGAGAAGGATTTGGATAAGATGTATGTCTACATAACCGTGCAATATATATTTGCATTGGGAGAAGTTGACGCATCTTAAAGTTATCAAACTGAAGCCGATGTAAAGAAAGACAGAAAGGAAGAAGCAAATAAGGAAAGATTGAAGGAAGGTAAGAAGAAAAGAAGGAGGAAATGAAGGAATGAAAGAAAATGATAAAGAAACATAGAGAGGATGATAGGGCACGGACGATATCGTATACGGTAAATGTCATATTGAATGAAAGTGTTTGGGAAATGAAAAATAAATGAATGGATGAAAAACTTGCTGTGTGGTGTTTTGGTTGGGGCGGGAGGTGGGGGTGGGGGGACAGTCTTGTCAAATATGGCAGGACGACATTTTTATCAGAGGCAGCTTGACGAGAGATATGCTTATAAAGTAGAGTTGCCGCGCTTGTTATTGATCATCCATACAGAAGACAGTTGTTGTTGTGGTTGTTGTGATTGTTGCTATTGAATTTGTAATGTATGATGTTACTGCCTACTGGCCCGGATTGGCGGAGTTGTATAGAGTTGTATAGAGTTGTATATGGAACTGGAGCCAGTGATATATATATATATATATATATAGATAAATAACATGCGAGAGAGGGATGACTGTGTACATGCGCGCGCGCGAGAGAGAGAGAGAGAGAGAGAGAAGAGTGTTTGGCATCATTAATATTATCAATATATCTTATGATATACATCAAGAAGATGGAGGGGATATGTGAGAGAATAGTGTGATGTGAAGTACTCGTGTATTCGAGTGACGAGGTAGTGATGAGACTGGCTGTGGGGTAGGGTAGCAAGGCGGTTACGTGGCGGGGTGGCAGAGTGAGGGGCTGACAGGATGACATGGTGACAGGATGACAGGATGACAGGGTGACAGGATGACAGGGTGACAGACTGGCAGGGTGACATGGTGTCATCGTGAAAGGGTGACAGAGTGACAAAGTGACAGGGTGACAGGGTGACAGACTGACAGGGTGACCGGCTGACATGGTGAAAGGGTGACAGAGTGACATGGTAACAGGGTGACATGGTGACATGGTGAAAGGGTGACAGAGTGACAAAGTGACAGGGTGACATGGTGAAAGGGTGACAGTGTAACAGGGTGACATGGTGACATGGTGACATGTTTGACAGGATGACAGGGTGATATGGTGACAGAGTGACATGGTGACATGGTGACAGGATGACAGGGTGACAAAGTGACAGGGTGACATGGTGAAAGGGTGACATAGTGACAGTGTAACAGGGTGACATGGTGACATGGTGACAGGATGACATGGTAACAGCATGGCAGACTGACATGATGACATGGTGACATGGTGACATGGTGACAGGATGACATGGTGACAGCATGGCAGACTGACATGATCACATGGTGACATGGTGACAGGGTGACATAAGTGACAGGATGACAGGGTGACAGCATGACAGACTGACATGATGACATGGTGACATGGTGACAGGGTGACAGGATGACA
>OZ024759.1:34239127-34241627 GCA_964016885.1 Eledone cirrhosa | reverse complement strand
GTTTTACTGCATCAAACCTACCCGACCACTATCTGTCCCTCCATTCCACCCCAAATTCCATCCCCTGTACCTAACCATAAAACGAAAGACGGATAGATAGATAATCTTTCAAATTCTAGATTATCTATCTCTCTCTCTCTCTCTCTCTCTCTCTCTCTCTCTATATATATATATATATATGCATATATATATATATATATGTATATATATATATATATATGTATATATATATTTATGCATATATATATATATATATGCATATATATATATATATATGCATATATATATATATGCATATATATATATATATGTATATATATATTTATGCATATATATATATGCATATATATATATATATATATGTATATATATATTTATGCATATATATATATGCATATATATATATATATATATATATGCATATATATATATATATATATGCATATATATATATATATGCATATATATATATATGCATATATATATATGCATATTTATATATATGCATATATATATATATATGTATATATATGTATATATATATATGCATATATACATATATATATATATATATGTATATATATATATGCATATATACATATATATATATATATGCATATATACATATATATATGCATATATATATATATGTATACATATATATGTATATATATTTATATATACATGTATATATATTTATATATATATATGTATATATGCATATATATGTGTATATATATGCACATATACAAATATATATATATATAAATATATATATATACATATGTATACGTGTGTTTATGTATGTATGCTTGTAGATTGATGTTAATGCCTTTTAGATAAGTTTGGCAGAATTTCTGTAAGATCACAAGATTATTATTATCTTGAATATTCCCACTAAAATAACATACATTCCCCACCATACATTTCATCCTCGGCCCCACCACACTCAAATAAAGGAACCACGACAACAAAAACATTGACAACAAAAAGGAAATATTTGGTATGAAATAGAAACATTGAAATGAATTACATAAAAACTCGAAAATCCTGATTAACCGCAAAAATATAAAGAATACTAACGAAAACAAAAATGAAAAGCAGGTGAATGAACGACAAAATTTACGACGTATTTTTAAAAATAATTTTACATAATTTATATATTACATATATTTGCTTTTATATTTTGTTAATTTTCATTTTAATTTTTTATTTCCTTTTTATATTTATTTTTATCTATATTTTTGTCTATATTTTATCCTATAAAAATGTATTTTCGTTTAATTTGTCGATGTGTACGTTAGTGTGTGTTTGCGTGTGTGCGTATTTGAGTGAGTGTGTGTAAATATTTTGTGTGTGTGTGTCAGAGAGTGCGTGTGTATTTGTGTGAGTTTGTGAGCATTTTGTGTGTGTATGTGTGGATATTTGAGTGAGTGTGTGTGCGTTTCAATGAGTATGATTGTATGTGTTTGAGTGAGTGTATGTGTGTTTCAGTGAGTATGAATGTGTGTGTGTTTCTGTGAGTGATTATTTTTCTTTTTTCCGTCTTTCTTATGAAACCCATCCCCCTCCCTCTTAAATCTTTATTCGTTCCTTTTAGGATCTCATTAAAGAGTCCAGATCAATATCGATCACTGTGGGAATACCTACATTTAGCACATACTAACGAATATGGCTGAGAAATTAATCAGATGTAATGTATCTTCATTTTAATTTTATTTTATGAAAGATAATAGAAAAAATATCCCCAAATCGGAAGAACTTTTCAAGTCATAAATGCTTTTCTCGTCTTTCGGATGAAAACCCTTCATTTTTCTTATCAATATCATCATTATCACCATCATTATCACCATTATTATCACCATCATTATCACCATTATTATTAACGTTATCATTATTATCATTATTAATATTATTATTATCAAAGTGGTGGATATCGCTGAAGCGTCAGCTATTATGCTTCGTGGCATAGAATTACGTACGAACTCTTTACGGTCTGTGTTCAAATAACACCGAGGTTAACTTTGCCTTTTATCCATAGGCGCTCGATAAAATAAAGTACCAGTCACGCACTGGGGTCGCTTTAATGGACTCGCCCTCCCCAAATTACTGGCCTTGTGCCTATATAAGAAATCATTGTTATTATTATTAGAGAGGTCGATATCGGTAAATCGTCAGAATATGCGTTGAGGCAAAGAGTTACCTACGACCTTTCACATTGTTACTTCATATCACGCTGAGGTTACCTTTGCCTTTTATCCTGACGGGGTCGATAAAATAAAGTACCAGTAATGCACTTCCCCTTCCTCCAAATTACTGGCCTTGTGCCTAGACTAGAAACTATTATTATTATTATCAATGGTTACGGCCCTTCATAGTCTGAGTTCAAATCCCGCCGAGGTTAACTGGTGGTACTTTATTTTCTCGACCTCGTAAGGATGAAAGGCAAAGTTAACCTCGGCAGGATTTGAACTCAGATTATAAAGGACCGTAACTCTAT
>OZ024759.1:34224127-34234127 GCA_964016885.1 Eledone cirrhosa | reverse complement strand
AGTGTTTTAGTCTGTCTAATGTGATGATATTAGTTATATTGGTGACGAATCAATGGGAAATTGAATATAGGTATATATGTTGTGTAGCATTGTGTGTTTTTTCTATCTAGTTTCTTCAATGATAGAAATAAAACAACTCGCTAAACAGACTGAATATATAGAGAGACTAAAATAGCTGATATCTGTCAACGAAGATGGACAATGTTTGCCAAAGTTTACCCTAGACATACGCGTATATACTTCATATCTCTCTCTCTCTCTCTCTCTCTCTCTCTCTCTCTCTCTCTCTCTCTCTCTCTATATATATATATATATATATATATATATATATATATTATTTAATAAATATATATATGTTATGTTATGTTGTATTAAGACAATAACATCCATAGATATATAGATGCATGTATATTTGTGTATATATATACATATATGCATGTATATATATATATATATATATATATATATATATATATATATGTATATATAAAGAGAGACGGGGTGAGGGGGAGGGAGACTTTCTCGTATATTTTTGTGCAACTATATTTGGATACACAAAGTATGAAAGTGTGAAATGAAGAGAGGTGGTGCTGGTGAAGCAACAATTTAATGGTATTGTCTGGAGTGTTACTGCGATTATAAGATATTTAGCCTCCATCAACTCACATTTTATTTAAGATTGCTTGGACACAGTAAATATTTGTCAAGTATTTAAGTGTTGCCTCGATAGATAATTTAGAATTAGAATGTCTCAGGAAAGAATCGTTGCACTGATTGTACAGGCAAATCCAACCAACAGGTGAGCCAAAGTCAGACAACATATCTAAATGATTGCAAAATATCCATTCCCTCTGTGAGCCTCAGATATTTGAAATCAGTTCTCACCACCTCTGTTCAGGTCTTCCTTGGTTTACTTCTACTGCAGCTTCCTATCACTGAGATTTCCTGGCACTTCTTCACCCAGCAATGATCATCCATGTGCATCACATGTCCATACCAATAGTCTTTTACAATTAGAATGTCTCAGGAAAGAATCGTTGCACTTATTGCACAGGCAAATCCAACCAACAGGAGAGCCAAAGTCAGACAACATATCTAAATGATTGCATAATATCCAGGAACTTAGTTGCTTTCACCTCGGGATGCTTGTATCTGCCGGGATCAGCTAGAAGGAGTTTTTGGCAAACTCTGTCCCTCCAACACAACCCTTCATAGAATAGGTGGGCGAAGGAGAAGAAGGGAGACGAGGGGGGAGCTGGGGGATGAGGACTGGGAATAGAATGATGAAAAAGAAAAAGAAAAAGAAAAAGAAAAAGAAAAAAAGAAAAGAAAAGAAAAGAAAAGAAAAGAAAAGAAAAGAAAAGAAAAGAAAAGAAAAGAAAAGAAAAGAAAAGAAAAGAAAAGAAAAGAAAGAAAAAGAAAAAGAAAAAGAAAAAGAAAAAGAAAAAGAAAAAGAAAAAGAAAAAGAAGTTAATGGTTGTAACTTAGTAGTTAGTATTTTACTCACGATAGATAAGATCGGAAAGCGATTCTAGTTACAGATATGGGGCTCAGAGAAGGACACTTCAATACTACAGTCCATTCCGCTGGTTAAAAAAAGGGCACGTGCAATTTAAGGGGCCAGCCCTGTCACACAGACTGTATAACGTTGATTCACCCGGAAGGACTATCCTAAACATGAACTAATTTTGGGAACACTTAGTCGGTTGTACGTTAATTTCAGTCAATGGACCTCAACACTCATCGCCAAAAGTGACGGAGGCCCATATATGGCACACCCATTATTTGAACTCAGATAGTCGTGTTTATTAATTGACAGTTGGAAGAGTTTCTTGCCAAGATACATTTAACCAAATTTGATTTCACTTCCGACATAAACACGACAAACCATTAAAAAGTCTAAAAACAGTTTCTGAGCTTTAAGTACATACACACACACACACATATATATATATATATATATATATATGTACATATATATATATATATACATATATAAATATATGTATGTATATATAGATATATATATATGTATATAAATCTGTGGATATATGTATATATATATATATATATATATATATATATATATATATACATACACACAAACATTTTTATACATATGTATGTATATATACACGTATACAAACCCCCACACATACATATATGTATTTATATATATATATATATATATATATATATACAAATATGTATACAAACATTTTTATATATATGTATGTATATATAATATATACACTTATACAAATACCCACACATACATATATGTATTTATATATATATATATATATATACACATACATACGTATATACATATATATATATATATATATATATATATATATTATATATATATACAAATATATATGCATATGCATATACATATATACATATATACATATATACATATATATATATATATATATATATCGAAGGAAACTGTTTGCCATAATTTCTATAATAAGGTGTTTGAGTCTAGAAATGTTGAGAGTTAGATAACTGATAGCGTGATGTTTGACATGAATTTGAAGAATGACCAGTGTTTATTGGCATGCTGAATAGTTAAATTAGGACCCGAACATGTCTTTAGGTTTGGTCATTAATACTATTATATAGAGGGACGTTAGCGTAAACTATATTCTGTCTGACAACTGTAAACTGATGCGAAAAACTAGCCATAGACTTTATTATTTGTTGGTCAAAGAGGGAGTGAGTGATGTGGTGAAGGGTGGTATGGTGGAGGGAGGGTGGCATGGTGGTAGAGGGTGGAATAGGAAGGTGGTTCTAGACAGAGAAGAGAGCAGAGAGAGAAGGGGGAGATAGAGAGAGAGAGAGAGTCAGAGAGAGAGAGAGAGAGAGAGAGAGATAGGAGTGACGGAGGAGATCGAGACTCGAGACAGAGAAGGAAGCAGAGAGGGAATAAGAGAGAGAGAGAGATAGAGGGAGAGGGAGATAGAGAGAGAGCGAGAGAGAGATGGAGAGAGAGAGAGAGAGATGGAGAGAAAGTGAGTGTGTGTGAGAGATAAGAGTGACGGAGGTCTTCTAGACAGAAGGAAAGAGAGAGAGATGGATATATAGATAGATAGAGAGAGGGAGATAGAGATAGAGAGCGAGGTTCTAGACAGAGAAGGAAAGAAAGTTGGAGGGTAGCGAAGAGAGACAGAGAATGAACGGAGTATTATATATATATATATATATAGAGAGAGAGAGTGAGAGAGATAGAGATAGAGAGAGATGAGACATGGGGAGAGATAGCTATCAAAATAGATTATTTTTACACATATATAAATACAATTCAGATTGCTTGTATTAAACTTCGTCTCCGATAAATCTATCTTCTATTTTTATCTATGTCTCCAATGTAAATATATTGGCTCCACACGATGGACATTATATATATATATATATATATATATATATATGACCCTCCCAAAGTATAACAATATATATATATACATATACATAAATATACATAAATATATATATATATTTATATATAATATCTCTCTATATAAATAAACATACACGTACACTATATATATATATATATATATATATATAGTGTGCGTGTATGTTTATTTATATATTTATATACATAAATATATATATAAAATTTATTATTATTACTATATATATATATATATATATATATATATATATATATATATATGCATTCTTTTATGTATCATAATCAATTACCATATTTAGACGCTGACTATAGTATTTAGAAGCCAGTGTTTTTCATGTTTATATAGCATTTTGAGGCGTTAGAAATTTTAAAGTGTCTATAGATAAAGTCTGTGATTCTACGTTTATGAGTCAGTACACGTTCGTCACCACCGTATATATATATATATATATATATATATATATATATATATAAAGAAGAGATACGTCTTTACATCTGCAACTTTTGTTTATTGACCTACGTCACAACTGTTACGTACTTCATAGAAACAAATGTTTGTGTGTATATATATATAGATATATGTGTATATATATATAGATATATGTGTATATATAGATATATGTGTATATATATATATATATATATATATAGATATATGTGTATATATAGATATATGTGTATATATAGATATATGTGTATATATAGATATATGTGTATATATATATATATATATATATATGTGTATATATAGATATATGTGTATATATAGATATATGTGTATATATAGATATATGTGTATATATAGATATATGTGTATATATAGATATATATATATATATGTGTGTATATATATATATATATATATATATATATATATACATACATATATATGTGTATGTGTGTGTGTGTATGCATATGTATATGTACAAAATGTTAGAGTAGTTGGAACGTCAGCTAGAGTGCTGCGTAGTGTTTGTCTCGTTTCTCTTCTCATTGAGTTCAAATCCCGCCGAGTTTCCATTTGACTTCGATAAAATAAAAAAGGCAAGTTTTTATGTAATGGATTCGAAAGCAGGACTTAATGTTTACAAAGAAAACTTCTTAAACTCTAAACCATTCTGTGTCCATAAGTTTACTGTAAACTCTCATATAACTTTTATTTAAATATATGTTGTACTTGAAACATTTAAGGGGTTACTGTAGCGTACATCGCCATAATGGAATTTGCTTGACTTTGATGGTTTTTCCTTCTTTTGCAATTTATTTTTAAAACATTTTGCAATCTGAAGCAGAAATTTGAAACATAGAGAAGAAATTGATTGAATGGGTTATTTTAGTGACGACGGCATTTCATTGGTTTCGGAATTTTAAAATCAGATGATATAGAAAGTAAATTTAGACAAAGTCGTGGCTGTTTATTATTACATGCGAGACATTTTTTGTGTGATTGTACCATGAGTAAAGACGTTAGCAGAGTTCTTAACTGTTGGTGTCTTGTGTTTAGTATTTATACAAACATTTACGTCCCTTTACGATCTGAGTTCAAATCCCGCAGAGGTTGACTTTACCTTTCATCCTTACGGGGTCGATAAAATAAAGTACCAGTAATGCACTGGGTAATTGCTGGCCTTGTGCCTAAAGTAGAAACAAGTATTTATACAAACATTACGACCTTTTACGTTGTGAGTTCAAAACCCGCCGAGGTTATCTTTGTCTTTCATCATTACGGGTCGATAAAGTAAAGTACCAGTAACGTACTTGGGTCGATTTAATTGACTTCCCCTCCCCCCTAAAATACTGGCCTTGTACCTATACTAGAAATCATTATTTACACAGACCCACAGACGGTAGCAAACACACACACAAAACAGTTTTGTCTGGTCTTTTGTTTCAGTACATACGCGAAACACCCGAGAGACTGAGTTACCTTAATAAGGGATAAATGATATAGAATATATAATACAGAGTATTTAATTTCACACACGCAGGGAGACACTATGTGTGTGTGTGTGTGTGTGTGTGTATGTGTGCATGTGTGTGTGTGTATATATATTATATATATATGTATGTATTTACATCTGTGTGTGTGATTTGTATGTGTGATACACACACACACACACACACACACACACACACACATATATATATATATATATATATATATATATATATATATATATATATATATATATATATATATATATACATACAAGTATATATATATAGGAGTAAGTTTATGAAGCCATAACATAAAATAAGAAAGCTGTAACATAAAATAAGAAAGTAGAGATTCTAACAAAATATGTTGGAGATGGTCGCCAGAACGAACAGAAACTGCTTCGAATTGTCACGGACGGACATCAGAAGGAAATAATGAAAAGATGTAATTTTCCTCGAAGAAAGTCCTGCTTTCTAGTTGCTTCTATATCCATCTTGGCATCTCTGATATTCCTACGGTATGTTTAATGAATTTCTTGCTGATTTAAATATGTTATATTAAGATGGAATAATTCTAAGGATTCATGTCAAAGTGTAGAAGTTAGAAAAACTTTTCGTCGAATCGTTTTCAACAGAAATATTATAGAAGATATTATTGCGATATCGTTCGTCGATTGTCACCTGATATGCCTTTATGAGTAGCATGATGCATGTACGTTGTGTGTGTGTATGTGTGATATTGTGATTGGAAATAATATATGATATCATTATACACACATGCACTTTATATATATATATATATATATATATATGCGTTCTTGTGTGTAAATATATATATATATATATATACATTCATATATATATATATATATATATATATATATATATATATATATACATGCTTACTCTCTGTTAATTCTCTCGCCCACTAGATATTAACACTTCTAATATTTAACACTGCCGACACTAGTATTGAGCTCCCTTTGCATTCGCTATTGGAAAATAACTATATGTATCACCTATCCCTCCTTCTCTCTCTCGATACGTACATATTATATATATATATATATATATATATATATATATATATATATATATATAAATATATATATATATATATATGTATGTATGTGTCTATTAATATATATATGTTTATATAGTCAGAGTTGTATGAATGTTTGGAACACGTGTATGCAGGTAGGTTTGTGTGTTGTGTGTTTATGTGAGGCTGCATTTAACGAATGTGATTCCTGTTTAGTTTGACAGAACTTTCATGATCTTTACACATCTATTAGTACAAACCAAGACATTCACATATACACACATACACACATACACACTCATGCACATATGCACACAGATATACACACATACACAGAGACATATACTTCAACACATACCCACATTGTCATTCAAATCATACACATATACACATCTGTATATTACATTTAGAGATCCATATATGAAGACAAACACACTCAACACAAATAAGCACATATACCAACGAACATATAAAGTTCATATATATACACAACGCATATTCTCACATGTAAATGCAAACCCACACACCGATGCATAAACACATTGGTTAATGCATTCAGGCATACACATTTACATATATTTCCATATAAGCATGAAGCAATACAGATATAGGAACGCACTTACAAAGACATACAGTTTCTCTTTCATCTCAATAGTTAGAGGTGTGGAGAAGAAATCTTAGGAACTGAGCTACAGACGTGTGTCCATGTAACCTAGGTAGATGTACATTATCTCTCTCTCCGTATATATATATATATATATATATATATATACATATATATATATATATATATATATATATATATATATATACAAGTATATATATATATATATAAATATATATACATATATATATATATATAAATATATATATATATACATGTATATATATATATATATAAATATATATATATATACATGTATATATATATATATATAAATATATATATATATACATGTATATATATATATATAAATATATATATATATACATGTATATATATATATATAAATATATATATATATACATGTATATATATATATATATATAAATATATATATATATAAATATATATATATATACATGTATATATATATATATACATATATATATATATGTATATATATATATATACATATATATATATATACATGTATATATATATAAATACATATATATATACATGTATATATATATAAATACATATATATATACATGTATATATATATAAATACATATATATAAATATATATATATATATATATATATATAAATATATATATATATACATGTATATATATATAAATACATATATATATATATATATATATAAATATATATATATATATACATGTATATATATATAAATACATATATATATATATATATATATAAATATATATATATATATACATGTATATATATATAAATACATATATATATATATATATATATATAAATATATATATACATGTATATATATATAAATACATATATATATATATATATATATATATATATATATAAATATATATATATATATATATATAAATATATATATATATATATACATGTATATATATATATATATATATAAATATAGATATATATATACATGTATATATATATATATATATATATAAATATATATATATATATACATGTATATATATATATATATATATAACTTTGAATAACTTTGAAATGTTTTGGCCAGTATTGGCCCAGGCCATGTCTAACTTAATAGCACCACCTGGCGAAGTCTTTCAATTCAGGATTTGGGCACCATGGCCCATTCGAGAAGAGAATTACTGTTTGCGGAGACATATCCGGGTGTGGGTGGTTTGTCCGGGATTACTTGGAGGAATTTGTCCAAAGACTTCTTGAATTTTGTGTGGTCAGTTTCTGTTTTGACGTGTCCTGGTGTGATGTTGAAGAGAGCAGGGCCGATTGAGGTGAAATAATTGTGCCGTATTGTTGTTATGAGTTGCGATTTAGATTTTTGAATGGGACGGATAGCACGGGGCCCAAGCCTTGGGTGTATCTTGAAGGCGATGCCAACATCATTTGGGCAGTGATGATGGAACATTTTCCACATCATGCAGATAATATAACGCTCACGGCGACGTTGGAGTGAGTAAAGTTTCAGGTTTTCCAATCGACCCCAGTAGTCAAGGTCTGACATGCCATCTATCTTTTTCGTGATTGCCCTTTGAGGAGCTTCAAGTTTCATGATACTTTGTTTCGTGTGGGGAGACCACAGTGGACAACAGTATTCAAGGTGTGGTCGGGCGAAAGTAGAGAAGAGAAGGATAATGGTGCGGGAATCTCTCGACTGGAAGGTTCTGAGGATCCAGGAACACATTCTGCGGGCCATGTCAACTTTGCTGCTTATATGCGTGGTCCAGCTTATGTTGCTGTCCACGGTTACTCCCAAGTCTCTGATGTTGTTAGATGCCACGAGAGTTTCCCCGGAGGGAAGGGAGTACGGGAGTTTCAGAGCATCCTCTTTTCCAAAGTGGATCAGTTCGAATTTGTCTTCGTTCAGTAACATGTTGTTCTTTTCTGCCCATTGGGTAACAGCCAGTAGGTCTGACTGAAGGCTTATCCGGTCATCCACGCCATTGATGACCTTTTGGAGCTTGGAATCATCAGCGAAAATTTTAATGTTGCTGTGTTTGATGATGTCAGTGATGTCATTAATATAGATGATGAAGAGAAGTGGGCCCAACACAGTGCCTTGTGGGACTCCACTACTGACTTTGGCTGGGCTTGATTTGACTCCCTCAACTACAACATGTTGGGTTCTGTTTGACAGGAAGCTCTTGATCCACTGCAGCAGCTTACCAGTGACACCAATATTGGACAGCTTTCTGAGTAGAATGTTATGATCAACCCTGTCAAAGGCCTTGCTGAAATCAAGGTAGATAACATCAGTGTTGGAACCCTCTCCCAAGGCTCTCAAAATGTCATCAAAGTGATGCAGTAGTTGCGTCAGGCAATCCCTTCCATTACGGAATCCATGCTGGTTGGAGTTTAGCATATTGTTACTCTCAAGGAAGTGGGTCATTCGCGATCTCACCACTCGCTCAAATACCTTAATGATATGAGAGGTGAGTGAGATTGGACGGTAATTCACGGCAAGGGATTTGTTTCCCTTTTTGAAAACTGGGACAACAGACTGGGATAGAAGGTTTTCTGGCACATATCCAGCATCCAGTGAGTTCCGCCACAGATTGGCAAGAGGAGAAGCAAGTTGGTGTTGACACGCCTTCAAGACACAAGCAGGGAACCTATCGGGACCTACTGCTGAATTATGCTTGATTTCCTTTATTGCCGCCAAGACATCAGGGGCGCCAAACGTTATGTCCGATAAGGTGTAATGGGGAGTAACATCGCCGATACAGCCCAGATCGACCATATCAGGATTGCTGAAAACAGAGCAGTATTGTTTCTGCAGTATCTCACCCATGGTTTTAGCATTGTCTTGAAGAGTGCCATTTTCATCAATTAGAGGGCCAACAGTAGAGCCAGTGATTTTGTGTTTTCTTGCAAATGAAAAGAACACTTTGGGATTGAGTTTGATCTTCTCAATG
>OZ024759.1:34197853-34200353 GCA_964016885.1 Eledone cirrhosa | reverse complement strand
TATATATATAAATATATATATATATATATATATATATATAAATATATATATATATATAAATATATATATATATAAATATATAGATATAAATATATATATATATAAATATATATATATAAATATATAAATTTATATATATATATATCTACTTATATATATATATATATCAATTTATATATATATAAATTTATATATATATATATATAAATTTATATATATATAAATGTATATATATAAATATATATATATATAAATATATATATATATATATATATATATATATATATTATATACTGTTATAAATATATATATACTATTATATATGTGTGTGTGTCTGTGTGTGAATAATAGATTACATGAAGAACTATAAAAGATATAAACTTCAATTATCGCAATCAAATACATTATCAACATAAAACAGATGAAATGTTGATACTTTCCAATAAACGTTACGTTAAATATATGGATTATGTATGAACTCTGAGATAAACTCCATCTAATAATTTATTAGATAAATTCATGCATAAATAAACAAACCAATAACGTGTGCTTCTATGTAACAATATATCAGGCATAAATCTAGACAGGCTCTTATAAACCATCGAGGTGATTTATAAATTTTAATTGCCCCCGTGGATGTGGCAAATATATTATTGATAACTGTTATTACATGCTATTTTCTCCAAGTACTTTGCCGAAGGAGGAACTTGCAAGCAAGGTGTCAATTGCTCTCGATTACAAATCAAACACGGTAGCGCACGCATATAACCTATACACAAAAGTATCTATCCATCTATCTATCTATCTATATATAAATATATATATATATAAATATATATATATATATATATATAGTAATAATAATAAATTTGCAGACTAAACCTATAGATAGATAGATAGATACTTTTGTGTATAGGTTATATGCGTGTGCTACCGTGTTTGATTTGTAATCGGGAGCAATATATATATATATATATATATATATATATATATATATATATATATATATATATATATGTATATAGATATATATAAATTTTGAGTATGTGTTGGTTTTGGTTGTTTACCGACAGCTCAGTATGCAGGTAGGAGCACTCAACAAAGTGTGCAGGTTGGTTTGTTCACCCCGGAGTAATGTAAAATAATAAGTGTAAGTGAAACATGTTAAAGTTGAGTTCGTTTATTCCAGTTCGCTGCTATATCTATTTCAGTGACTGCCATTATTGGCTGTGACCTCATCAGGCAGTAAGAACTTAGGCAGAAAAAAACAGGAAAACATGGTGTTGTAATGTGTTCTACCCTGTTAATTCGTCGATATGTCCAGCTCCTGGATGTGTTGTTAGTCCTCAATGGAACTGGAATTATATGCATATAAACATATATATATATATATACAGTGGCGGACTGGCAAGGTTACCAGGTTAACCTATGCAAGTGCACCACAGGGGGCCCACGGTAGCATTGCAAGAGCCCACACTAGCATTGCAGGGCCCACTCTAGTGTTTTATGGGCCAATATTTTGGTTTAAAAAACCCCCCTGAAATCTAGGAGAAAGAATAAAATAAAACAAAATATATATAAAGCAATTAAGCAGAGCATTTGGTCAACCAATTCCCCAGGGAATTACTAGACACCAAAATATATGATAGTGCAAATAGCTGGAATCAATGGTTGTACATTCTACTAAATCTAAAGCTTAGTTTATTCATTCATTCATGTATGCAAACATACATATATAGGCATAGACACATAAGCATATATATATATATATATATATATATATATATATATATATATATATATATATATATATATATATATATATATATATAATATTATAATAAAATGACAGGAGGCTGGACTTGTGTAAATCCTTGAAAGGTTTATTATACTATGATCATTTCAATGACCGGGTTCCGTATGAATCCGGTGATATCATCAGGTATTGGAAATACAATAAATGAATGTAATAGGTAAAATCCATGGGGCTGAAAGTCAAAGACAGGAGGACGCCCGACCAGCTAGCATCTTCTACTTTAGCCGGTCGCCCTCAAGTGTTGGCTATTCGGTCTACTTGAGGCCATCTGGTAGACCAAACAGCCAACACTTGAGGGCGACCGGCTAAAGTAGAAGATGCTAGATGGTCGGGCGTCCTCCTGTCTTTGACTTTCAGCCCCATGGATTTTACCTATTACATTCATTTATTGTATTTCCAATACCTGATGATATCACCGGATTCATACGGAACGCGGTCATTGAAATGATCATAGTATAATAAACCTTTCAAGGATTTACACAAGTCCAGCCTCCTGTCATTTTATTATAATATTTAACTCCGTACTAGCACCACCAACTACAAAAACGAAGACGGTTGAACTGCTTTACGTTGACTACTCTCCATATTATTACATTGAGATTGACCCTACGGAATTGACCAGCTCTATCCAGTGGTGAACCTTCAAACCCGAATATATATATATATATATATATATATATATTT
>OZ024759.1:34177853-34180353 GCA_964016885.1 Eledone cirrhosa | reverse complement strand
AGTTTTAAGAATTTCAGAGACTAAAACACGAAACAGTAGTGGTAGCCATTAGAGAAATTCTTCAGTTGCTACTGATTGTATGCAACAGCAAATACAACTACAAGAACACATACTACATCGTGAACAAACTAATCTAAACTACTACTACAACGATAACTACAACAAATACTACGAGATCATGCTACTACTACTGCAACAACAGATACTACGAAAACACACAAAACTAAAGTACTACTAAAACAAAAATAACAACAATAACTACCAGAACAAGCTACTACTACTACTACTACTACTACTACTACACAGACTACAAGAACAAACTAAAACTAAACTACTACTACTACTACTACTTCAATAACAAGAACACCAGGAAAGAAAATGGAATCATGATCATCAACAACACGGCATCAACTACATCAACTATACACTAACATAGGCGACAAAAACAACAACAATAACAGCGAAAACAACAACAACGGCAAATACTCTAAAAACAAATAAAACACCATTAGAAATACTGGAAAGAAGGGGTTAATTCAGAGATTGTATCTGAAAGACCCTTTATTCTGGGTAGAATTTACTAGATTGAGCTCTATGGTGTTATATAATTATTTGGAACAAGGTCAGCAATTACCCAGTGCATTACTGGTATTTTATTTTATCGACCTCGTATGGGTGAAAGGCAAAGTTAACCTCGACGTGATTTGAACTGAGAATGGAAAGGGCCATAACTCTATGCGTCAAAGCATGGCGTCCGACCCTCTACTGATACTGCCAATCCACCGTCTATGGTGTTATATAATATATAAGTATGATATATTAGTATCGAGGTTAACTTTGCCTTTCATCCTTACAGGGTCGATAACATAAAGTACCAGTAATGTACTAGGTATTTGCTGGCCTTGTGCCAAAAATAGAAACAATTTTATATAAGTATATCACTGCCTTAATGAGGCATGGTACACTATGGTTGAAATATTGGCTAGATATACGGGTATTATGTGTCGTTGGTCATAGAGTGCGGCATATGGTGGGATTAATCAGTAATATATTGAGGTATATTGTGAAGAACTTGACGTTATGTTGGCTTCGTCTTTTATTGCAGCAATCTGTAGGTTGATACTGAAGAATTCAAGATATCTTTGAAATCAGTTTGTGGCCTGGAGGGCTTTAACTTATAATCATCCAAAGACCCGGCTATGTTATTTACATTCATCTTATACTTTAATTGAAGAAGTTTATATTTCCGTTTCAAGACACTTTACTTCGTGCTTTTGAGGAAAGATGCACCAAATAAATAATTATTTCTTTAAATCTAGTTTGTGCCTTTTATATATGTATGAAATACACTCTTTTCCATTTTCTCAATGTGTGAAGCCAGTTTGCTGCTATGAATAAATAATGACGATATGCAAATTCAAAAGAGTTTCGTTAGAATTGCAAAATCCGAGATTAGCAAAGATGAAGCTTATATATGATGAAATATATTCCAGCATCCGGCACGACAACATGCTTATGTACGATATTCTCAAACGTCTGCCATGAGAAGATCGCATTGGATGGCTTTTGGGAATAGTTGCAGGCTACCACGGCTGGTTTATAAGCCTGGGAATATTCCTTGCTAGTGTTGCTGGGGATATATACATATACTACCATACATGTACAGTCATAGACATAAAGATAATCTATAGACAGAAAAACAGACACATATACACGCATATATCTATATATATATATATATATATATAGATAGATATATATACATCACATATATATATTATATATATAAACATCACATATATATATTATATATATACATATAGATATATCACATATACATATATATATATATCACATATATATATATACACATATATATATCACATATATACATATATATATATCACATATATATATATATACATAAATATATCACATATATATATATATATAAATATATCACATATATATATATCACATATATATATATATATATAAATATATCACATATATATATATCACACATATATATATATAAATATATCACATATATATATATCACACATATATATATAAATATATCACATATATACATATCACATATATATATATATATATATAAATATATCACATATATACATATCACATATATATATATATAAATATATCACATATATATATATATCACATATATATATATATATATACATATATCACACACATATATATATATATACATATATCAGACATATATATATATATATAAATATATCACACATATATATATATATAAATATATCACATATATATATATATATATATATATATATATAAATATATCACATATATATATATATATATATATATATATAAATATATCACATATATATATATATATATATATATATATATAAATATATCACATATATATATATATATATATATAAATATATCACACATATATATATATATAAATATATCACACATATAGGTATACACA
>OZ024759.1:34155353-34162853 GCA_964016885.1 Eledone cirrhosa | reverse complement strand
ACAAAAATGGCAGCCAATTATTGGAATTATTACCTAACCTTGACGTAAGACAAAGACAATAATTGTATATTGTATTGCTTGCCGGTAGCCCACACACTTATAATACATGTATCAACATTTTATCTATGCCAGGGGAAGACATGTTTTATTACGTCACAATGTCATCACCTAAACATATTCGAAGATATTTATTAAAACTATCAACCGGAAGCCTAACAATAATAGACATAGGAAATTCTTTCGTTGTACGTTGAACAGAAACATAGCAATTTAAATATTGAGATACCATGTTAAATATAATATACTTCCAAAGAAACAAAGAAATATAGACTGTTGTAACTTTCAAAATTATATTTGGTTGTTCGCCCATAGCTACTGCAAGTGTATGGATAAATAACCTAGATGAAGTTGTGTGATATTTCTCTACAATATATACGCATTTAACTTTAGTTCATAAATTACTAAGCAATTGTCATTTTTTTTCTTTAGCTCATTGTTCTCTCTTATTGTAAAGTTATTAAAGTAAATTTATGAGAAATCTTTTAAAGTTTTCTTAATTTCTCTTTGATGTAATGATATATTTGATATTCCATGTTTTCTAATAGAAACTTTCTCACCAAAATAACAAAAAATATTTTCGAAAAACAAATAATGAAAAATTGTAATGAAGAAAAATTATTTTTCGTTGAAATTAGTTTATTTTTCAATGGAAATATATTTACTTTCATAAAATGTTAGACTTTATAATAAAATAAATTTATTTTGTCACATTAGTTTTGTTAAAAAAAGCTCTATTGTTATACACAAAACTAAAAACCATTATGCTGTTTGTTTTTCATTATATTACCCTTTGTTTTTTTGTTTTGTGGTGTGAGGTATGGTCTTATTGTATAACTGTTAGTCTTTGTATTAGTACTGGAAATATAATACCAGTGTAGTTTTAAAGAAAAGAAAATATCAGTATTATTTGATTTTCCAACAGTTAAATCTTACTGTGTTGCCTCTATACAAACACACTTACACAATATGTTCTTCTCTGTTGCTACATTTCTTTTCTGTCATTAACTTCCGTTAACGTGATGCATGCTGGGGTGTTCGCTTGAAAAGAAACAATGGGCTGTTTACAAAATAACAACGAATTCAATTAATGATTTAAACAAATATATTTCAATGGATAAGGTGTTCAGGTGAATAATGACCCAGATTAAAGCATGAAACATATCATTGCTGGCGTTATATCTTTCAACAAAATATCCTTTGAATGTTTGGACTGGAACAACTTTCTGTATGTATGTTCTCTCTTTCTCTTAATTTCGAGTATATTTTTGACCGGCCACCTTCCTGGTGGCAAGGTTGTAAAAGAAAAGAAATTGTCATCCCTTGAATCACAAGAATGTTTTGCAAATTTTGAAGGTGCCAGCTATCGCAGTCATTTGGAAACTATGAATTAGGGAGCTGCGCTCTTTGTCTGCAAATCCAAGTTCAGTTATACATTGGTCCAAGCGGGTTGGTATATAACCCGTAGCTCCAATAATGACGGGTATGAAGCTAAAGGTGTATCTTGGATACTGGATTTGTAAACTCCTCATCAATGGTCCGTAGATGTCCTCCTTCTCCTGTATTTTTCTGACAACGTTTACATCAAGTGGGCAGCTGATCTCCACAACAGAACACGTTTTCAATGTGTAGTCCCAAACTACAATATCCGGCCGGTTGTGCTTTACTTTAGTGGCAGTTTTTATTTTCAGGTTCCACCAATATTCCTTAGAGTCCTCTGTCTCAATACATTCTTCCTCGTTTGTTGTTAATTTTGTTTTCCGAAGTGCGTTCCAGATGGTTCTAGCTATCCCATCGTATCTCATGGGGAGGTAGTAGCGAGATGACATTCTTTGTATGTAAATATGTATGTGTGTTTTTGTCCTGCAGGGAGGAAGAATGTGTAAATATGTATATATATATGTATATGCATATATGTATATGCATATATGTGTAAATATGTATATATATATGTATATGTATATGCATACATGTATATGCATATATGTATATACATATATGTATATGTATATGCATGTATATGCGCGGGGACATAGAAATAGTCTGGCTGGATACCCGATCGCGCCGTTTAATCACAGGGAGTGAAGGGCCCCTAGCCTTTGTCAGGGCATTCTTCTAAGAGAAGGCAACTCAGGAACCTGGGATAGATCGGACATAAAACCTGTGGCTCAGTAGTTACCGATGATGTTGATATTTTCTTGTTTTCGGGTTATAGCTACTGTCAATCAGAGAGTGGTATTGGCTCAGTGCACAGTCTTTCCTCACTTTAAAAAAAAATATTTAAGCACAGGCATTGCACGATAGAATTAATTACTAATTATTATTAATATTATATCGCCGAGGTTAACTTAGCCTTTCATCCTTATGGGGTCGATAAAATAAAGTACCAGTAATGTACTGGGTAATTGCTGGCCTTGTGCCTAAAGTAGAAACAATTATTAATATCATATCGTGCAATAGGGCGGTGGATTGGCAGTATCGGTAGAGCGTCAGACACCATGCTTTCCAGCATAGTTACGTCCCTTTACGATCTGAGTTCAAATCCTGCCGAGGTTGACTTTGCCTTTCATCCTTACAGGGGTCGATGAAATAAAGTACCAGTAATACACTGGGTAATTGGTGGCATTGTGCCTAAAGTAGAAACAATTAATATTATTTCGTGCAATGGCCATACTCGATAACGAGGAGGTAGCCATCATGTATGTGTGCGTGTGCGTGTGTGTGTGTGCGTGTATGTATGTATTTGTGTATGTGTGCAGCCGCTTCGCCTTGTGGTTAGGGTATTAGTCTCACAACTGTAAGCTTGTGAGTTCGAGTCACAGTGTTGCGTTGTTTTCTTGAGCAAGATACTTTATTTTACGCTGCTCTAGTCCACTCAGTAGACCACCTTGTTCTTCTCGTTCTATTTACCCTTTCCTTGTTTCGTCACAGGAGTAATTATGAGATAAATAGGCTAAGCTCCACAATAACAAGACTCACGTTTTAGCCTTAATATAAATGAATACTAAAACTCTACTTCGGTATTGAACGCAGGTGTGTTTTTATTTCTTCCCATTTGTTTTTCTTATTTTCGCCGTTCCTTCCCATCACTCTTTACTTTCTATTTATCATCTATTTCTAAATCTATCTTCTGATGAGAGACTAGTGCCCGAAACGTTAAACTAATATGTTTCTTCCGTGTACTATGCGCTTTGATTGGTTCATTTTGCCATTTCTGTTTACCTTTCTTTATATATATATATATAAATATATATATATATACATACATACATGCATGCATACACACACATATATATTTAAGCACGTTTCATGATGGGTCAGACATCCACCGGAATAACAAATATTGGCAGACGTGCAATGCTAAGAGCAAATCTAAATCATTTCAATGGTTTAACGGTATAAGAGAGAGAGAGAGAGAGAGAGCGAGAGCGAGAGAGAGAGAGAGAGAGAGAGATGCATTTAATCAACTGGTTTTTGTTATCCGCACTTCTGAAATACATTTAGTCAATATATTTAGAATGCAAAAAATATTTATTGTTTTATATAAATAATACACACGCATACACACTCAGTTTATACATATACACACATATATACATATATATATATATATATATATATACATTGTATATGTTACATATATACATACACACACTTTATATATACATATATATATTTATATATATATATATTATATATATACACACACACATATATATATATATATATATGTGTATTTAATAAATATATATATATATATATATATTATATTATATATATATATATTGTATATTATACATATATATATATATATTGTATATTATATATAAATATACATAAATACACATACAGAGAGAGATGCTTTTTATAATGTGGTATACTATTTTTTTTTAAATCAAATTATATTTTTTTGATTTAATATTTTTTAATCAAATTATTTTGCCCATCTTCGATAAAAGAACAAATTTAAAAATTCAATTCTTCCTGTCTGGTTTCCTCGCTTAAAAAATACTGTTTCAGAAATTGGGTTATGAAATATATATATATATACGGTGTATTTGTCTGTATATATATATATATATATATATATATATATATATATATATATATATATATATATATATATATATTTATATATATATATATATATAAATATATTATGTACATACATATTATATATATATATATATACATTAGTAAAAGTTGGCTTTTAAAATGTGCGTAGGTGATTGGGAGGGAATACAGTAAAAACTGTTAGATACACACACACACATACACACACACATATATATATATATATATATATATATATATATATATTGCGTGCTGTGTAAACTTCAAAGAAACCTATAATTTATAAATAAAACTATTTTTAGCGCGAAATATATCGCTAAAAATATGATAATAACGACAATCATTAACATTATCGTTATTGTTATTATTTCTTTAGGGGTGGTGTAATGGAAAACTTGTGAAACAGAATAATTTCATTTTGTTCAGAGTTCAAATTCTACCAATTTCTAAGTGATTTCTTGTTTTGAACTCTGACACAAACGAAATACCGCGATTCATTTTCTTCTAATATACTTCCAAAAGCCGGCCTCCAAGGAAGAGGTATAGCAACATGAAATAGCCAGGGGTATAATTTACTCCACCCCACACATCAATTTATTGTCTTGTACCAAAATTACAAACAAGTATTATTATTATCAGCATAGTTACGTCCCCTTACGATCTGAGTTCAAATCGCGCCGAGGTTGACTTTGCCTTTCATCTTTACGGGGTCGATAAAATAAAGTACCAGTAATGCACTGGGTAATTGCTGGCCTTATGCCTAAAGTAGAAACAATTATTATCATTATGGATTGGCAGTATCGCTAGAGGGTCGGACGCCATGCTTTGACGCATAGAGTTACTGCCCTTGCCATTCTGAGTTCAAATCCAACCGAGGTTACCTTTGTCTTTCATCCTTACGGGGTCGATAAAATAAAGTACCAGTAATACACTGGGATAATTGCTGGCCTTGTGCCAGAAGTAGAAACACTTATTATTATCATTAGTAAGGCCGGTAAGCAGTAGAGCGTCGGACTACATGCTTTATTATTGAATTAATGACCTTTACGTTCTGAGTTCAAATCCCACCGAGGTTACCTTTGCCTTTCATTCTTATGGGGTCGATAAAATAAAGTTCCAGCCACGTTCTGGCCTCCATTTAACCAATATTCGTCTATCTACAGAATTACTAGCCTTGTGCCTAATGTAGAAATTATTATTACTTGTAATAAGGGATTATAACCCTTTACTTTCTGAGTTCAAATCACTTCCTATCTAAATGTTTAAAAGTTGTCGGAATGGATACATGCAGGAAACGAACACCTGACGCTATGTTCGTGTGTCTAACCAAACAACCTAACCACTAAGCCACACGTCTTGACATATAAAATTGTAATCAATATATGTGGACCTTAGTAATGCAGTACTATTGATAATATGTCAGCAGAAGAAGGTTTATCTTTCTAAGCCAGAATATGTCATATTGTCTCGGCTGCCTTTCTTTAGTCATTTCACACAGGCGTCTCGTTTCGATGATTTTGATGGAATTTCTGCCATGATGTGCCGAAGATTATTTTGTTCATTTGCTGTGAAATTATGGATTATGGATAGGAATAGATATTCCTTAATATTATCAACAGCATTTCTATTGTTTAGTTACTAGAGTGTAACACTGCCCGAATGGCAAGCAAATAAATTGGAGGGGAAAAGAAGACGAACATGAAAAAATAAAAATAAAAAAACGTTATAGACACTTGAAATTATTATTTTCATTTGATATGCAGTGTTTGTTGTTGTTTTTGCTTTTGTTTCGTTTAATACGTATTCATCTCATGGTATAAAGCGATATTTCAAATATGCAACTCAAACATGGTTTCGAGCAGGTGGGAATATATATGTGGTCGGTCTCTCTTTGAGTTCGGTTCCACTGTTGGGCAGATTAGTTGAGTTTTGACTCATACAGCATGAGCTTGTGCAATTCCGTGACACCGAAACACACACACACTCTTATATATATATATATATATATATATGTATGGTGAACTAACTGTTGTGTAACCACTTCTATCTAACTCGTCCCTTGGACTGAGTGCCCTACCACTACGGATATTACCTTCCAGTCTCCCACTACTATATATATATATATATATATATATATATATATATATATATATATATATATATCAGAGGTTGATGAATTTATTACAGGGACTTAGTCCCTATTTTGAACCTTATAAAACTTGCATTCTTAAGATATTGATATCCAGGTCACGGATGTAAAAAACAAACCAAGATTTTTTAAAAAATCCGGGATAGGTATTAAAACCTAATGACATAACACAGCGGACTTTTATCTTGACACCGCGAAACACGTGTAAGAGGCACTAAATAGAGCATGTGCTATTAACACGAATAACAAATCCATTTAGCAATATCATAATCAGTACTAATATAAAACATATATATGTACGTATGAATATAAATATATATATAAATATATATAACAAAGGAATTGTGGTAAGGAACCAAATGGACCATAACGTACCAGAGTACTCAATACTTAGGGTAGTAGAGTGGAAAATAGGAAAAAGTATACATACTTTTTCCTATATAAATATATATATATATATATATATATATATATGGGTTGGCAGTATTAGTAGAGGGTCGGATATGCTTTACAGTATAGAGTAATGGCAATTTACCATCTGAGTTAAAATCCTGCCGAGGTTAACTTTGCCTTTCATCCTTACGGGGCCGATAAAATAAAGTACCAGTAATGCACTGGGATAATTGCTGGCCTTATGCCAACAAGTAGAAACAATTATTATGTCTTGCAATATTATAACAATATGACCGTATCTATGTATAACAATATTTGTTTCAACAGACGATTTCATATCAACAACCTTATCTCCATTAAAGGACTGAGAGTACAAAAGTTCTCGATACTTCTAGTACATGTTTCTAGCAGCTCAGTCGACAAGAACAACTTATAATGTAGTGTCTATTTCAAGGACCGAATGCTTCATATTGTGAGATATCTTAATTTGATAATGTAACATGACCTTTCGATCATGATTCCAAAAATAGCAGCCGCAAGTCCGCGGGCGGTGGCAACGCTCAACTGGAACAATATCAATTACATGTACAGAGCAGAATAAGTAGCATCACGTGACTACACTACTTACTGCTAGAAACCACTCAATTATTCTGACTCAGTTTGACATTTTTGAAAGTATAATGAGATAAGTGTATGATGCAAACGTTTTAATAAAACAACAACAGCAGCAACGACAACAATAACAACAGCAACAACAACAACAACATCATCAACATCAACAGCAACAGCAACAACAACGCCACCAACAGCAACGATTATAATAACAG
>OZ024759.1:34132853-34140353 GCA_964016885.1 Eledone cirrhosa | reverse complement strand
AAAGTATAGAAATAAAAAAATAATAATAATGATAATAATAACAATGTTAATAAGAATAATAATCATAGTAACATAGATAATAATAATAATGGTATAGAAAACAGGAATATATAAATGTAAACCAACACGTAAAAAGCACCTACCTTATTGAAATTTTAATATACAATTCTTATCGTCCTCCTCCAATAGTGTTCTACTCTCTCACTCATGGGTATTTTTCAAGATGCACACACATGCAGACTTACACACACACACATGAACAAATATGTATGTATGTGTGTGTGTGTATATATATATATTCTATATATATATATATATATATATATATATATATATATATATATATATATAAGTGGTTACGCAACAGTTAGTTCACCATCCCTAGAACAATTATTTCACCTTAGCGAATTCTTAGCTCGTAATGGACATGTTTATACGGAACAGGAAGGACAACCGTACGAACGCGCATGCGCAGAAACGATCACTTCATACATGCAATACTAAATTGCGTGCGAGAGGTGTAAGGGTGATAACTGCGAAAGTCCGAAAGTTTCTGGTTGAGCTTTGTAGTTATGTAAGAGGTGTTTCCAGACGTGTGGACAATATATATATATATATATATATATATATATATATATATATATATATATATATATATATATATATACTTATATATATATATATATATATATATATATATATATATATATATATATATATTGTCCACACGTCTGGAAACACCTCTTACACAACTACAAAGCTCAACCAGAAACGTTGGTATATATTTTATCTGGAGATTCTATAGACATGTTTTATGATATATATATATATATGTATATATTCATACACATTCACTATAACAAAAACTCTATTATGCACACGTAGAAATAATTTTGTATACATATCCACATATCTGAATATATATATTATATATATATTTATTATATATATATTATATATTTACATATATATTTATATATTATATATTTTGTATTTTATATATATTATATATTTATATATATATATATATATGTATAATATATTATATATATATATTATATACTTTTCTTATATATATATACATTACATATTTTATCGTATATATATATCCAGTCACGTGAGGTTTGTTGTAAGTTTATATATGTTAAGCCGGCTTTCATCTCTGCTTGTTTATGTGCCCCTCTGCATCTAGCTACCTCTGAAGGCCTAAAGCTATCCACAAACCTAATGTTAATATACATTAATTCTTTGCTATCTCTACAACTTAATTCGGGAGATTAATCTGACAGTCTTAAAAAACTATTGTCAAAGGTCTCCAATGTTTAATGTTCCCTGTAAGAAAATCTACAGCAAACCTACACAGCAATAACAAAACATTGTTAATATGGTATCTTTTACAATAGAGCATTAAACATCAGTGGTTCGAGAATGCTTATATTATTATCGTGGATTGGCGGCATCGGTAGAGGGTCGGACGCTATGCTTCGACGCATAGAGTTACGGCCCTTGCCATTCTGAGTTCAAATCCCGCTGAGGTTAACTTTGCCTTTCATCCTTATGGGGTCAATAAAATAAAGTACCAGTAATGTACTGGGATAATTGATTAACACTTGTGCCAAAAGTAGAAACAATTATTTTCGGGGTCGATAGGGCGGTGGATTGGCAGTATCGGTAAAATAAAGTACCAGTAATACACTGGTTCATTGCTGGCCTTGTGCCAACAGTAGAAACAATTATTATCATATCACACCAAACGTACTGCACTACTAATATTCCCCTTAACATTATAAGATCTGCATCCAATTTTTTTTCTGAATTTTATAACCCTTTGAACTGCTTATATCTTCTACAATACAAGGGTACTGACAATTTTATCTCAGGCGTAACAGCCGACTACAAACCGCGGGACTTGCAAACGAGACTCCAACCGAAATACGAGACAACGTTGCTTATTTATAATTGTCTGCCGTGTCCATTTCTTTAATCCCCAAAAGTGTTCACCTCAACCTTTGTCATGGTGTATAACTATATTCGTATTCACTATTGTTAATAAAAACTTTTGAGGAGAAACTGTATAAATATTAGTTTGAGCTGTAACCTTAAGTTGAGACCATGTCAGAAAAGATGTATCAACTATATAACATGTGGTATGCAGTAAGATGTGGAACACTAATGCCTTATTCATGTAACACTTGAAATATACACTGTGAAAGCGAAATGAGATTAACTAAAGCTTCATAGTTAAGAGGGGGAAAAAGGAATCGAATGACAACATCTCAAACCTCATTCGCCTAACAAATGGTATGGAATTCGGGAAATCGAACCGAGGAATCAATGTTTCCATTGGTCTTACCATTGCTCATATTATCTACCAATCGCAACTCATGGTAGGAAAATAGCAACGTGAAATAAAATGTCTTGCTGAAGAACATAACATATCGCCCGGTCCGGGAATTGAACCCTCAGACTTGTGACTGTGTATCCAACTATCTAACCCCTAAGTCAAACACTCTCCTAATGATTTGATCAAAAGAGGAACCAAAATAACAACTTCAAGGTGCACCTGGCACCTAAAAAAATAACCACATGACACCAATGTTAATAAATTAAGAGTACTCGTGTAAATCAGGAATTGTGGTGGTGTTAATAGTAGGGTGGTGTTGGTGGTGTTGGTAGTAGGGTGGTGTTGGTGGTGTTTGTGGTGTTGATAGTAGGGTGGTGTTGGTGGTGTTGGTAGTAGGGTGGTGTTGGTGGTGTTTGTGGTGTTGATAGTAGGGTGGTGTTGGTGGTGTTGATAGTAGGGTGGTGTTGGTGGTGTTTGTGGTGTTAATAGTAGGGTAGTGTTGGTGGTGTTTGTGGTGTTGATAGTAGGGTGGTGTTGGTGGTGTTGATAGTGGGGTGGTGTTGGTGGTGTTGATAGTAGGATGGTGTTGGTAGTGTTAATAGTGGGCTGGTGTTGGTGGTGTTGATAGTAGGATGGTGTTGGTGGTCTTGGTAGTAGGGTGGTGTTGGTGGTGTTGATAGTAGGGTGGTGTTGGTGGTGTTGATAGTAGGGTGGTGTTGGTGGTGTTGATAGTAGGGTGGTGTTGGTGGTCTTGGTAGTAGGGTGGTGTTGGTGGTGTTGATAGTAGGGTGTTGTTGGTGGTGTTGATAGTAGGGTGGTGTTGGTGGTGTTGATAGTAGGCTGGTGTTGGTGGTCTTGGTAGTAGGGTGGTGTTGGTGGTGTTGATAGTAGGGTGGTGTTGGTGGTGTTGATAGTAGGGTGGTGTTGGTGGTGTTGATAGTAGGGTGGTGTTGGTGGTGTTGATAGTAGGGTGGTGTTGGTGGTGTTGATAGTAGGATGGTGTTGGTAGTGTTAATAGTGGAATGGTGTTTGTAGTGTTAATAGTGGTAGTGGTGGTAAAGAGCGTGGTGGTGGTGGTAAAGATCGTGATGGTATTGTAGGTGGTTGAGTGGTGGTGGCAGTGATGCTAGTAGTGGAGGTAGTGCAGCATTGATAGAGGGTAGGGTAGTAGTAGTGGTAGAGGAGGAGGCACATCAGATCCTATATAAATTGCTTGGAGAAAAAAACAAAATTATACAATGACGAAAAGTACATATAACTCAATCCTAAAATAATCTAAATACAATATCTTAGTTTATTCACGAATTGACACAACATCGACAAATTCCGGCAACATTCGAGTATTTCCGTTTGGGTAACACCAGATAAACATCGAACTAAAAAATACATTTTAAGAAAAGTGAACTTATTATTTTGTTCAGGAATTTATATAAAGATAACATTAAAATCAGCAGGAATCTCTTGATAACTGGTTAACATTTCATCATGTGATTTAGCTGTGTGTGTGAGTGCGTGTGTGTGTGTGTGTGTGTGCGTGTGTGTGTGTGTGTGTGCATGTGTGGGGGAGATTGTGTGGGATTGTGTGTGTGTGTGTGTGTGTATGTGTGGCTGTATGTGTGAGATTGTGTGTGTGTGTGTGTATGTGCGCGTGTGTGTGTGGCTGTATTTGTGGGATTGTGTGTGAGTGTGTGTGTGGCTGTATGTGTGTGCGTGTCTATGGCTGTGTATGTGTGAATGTGTATGTGTGTGTGTATATATATGGCTGTATGTGTGTGTATGTGTATGTGTATGTATGTGTATGTATATGGCTGTGTGAATGTGTATGTGTGTGTCTATGGATGTGTGTATGAATGTGCGTGTACGTGTGTATGTCTATGGCCGTGTATGTGTGTATGTGTATATGTATGTGTATGTCTATGGCTGTTTGTGTGTATATGCATGTGTGTGCGAGTATCTGTATGTATCTGTGTATGCGTGTGTGTACGTATAGATATCTGTATCTGCGTATTTATATTTATGTGTGTAGTGTGTGTGTGTGTATATCCGTGTGTATGCGTGTGTGCGGGTATCTGTATGTATCTGTATGTGTTTGTGTCTACGTATATGTGTACCTGTGTACGTATATTTATGTGTGTATTTGTATGTATCCGTGTAAAGCTGTATGTGGGTACATATGTGTATGTAAGTGTGTATATGCGTATGTGGGCATATGTGTATGCAAATGTGTGTGTGCGTATTTAGGTGCACCTGTATGTGTGTGTGTGTGAATGTGTGTAAATCACCGTCGTTAGAATGGCAGATAGAAGGCTTTGCTGTATTCATACGGTTTTCTGTGCTATTAGTTCAAACACAGCTAAGGTCAAATTAGATTTGATTTCATTATTTTCGGGGTCGATAGGGAGGTGGATTGGCAGTATCGGTATAGAGCCGGACGCCATGCTTTGCAGCATAGAGTTACGGCCCTTTATGATCTGAGTTCAAATCCCGCCGAGGTTAATTTTGCTTTTCATCCTTACGGGATCGATAAAATAAAGTACCAGCCACGCACTGGGGTCGATTTAATAGACTTTCCCCTCCCCAAAAATTGATGGCCTTGTGCCTATATAAGAAACAATTATTTTCGGGGTCGATAAAATAAAGTATCAGTAATGCACTGGGCATCGATATAATCACCTTTCCCGCTTCCCTACAAATTACTGGCCGTGTACCTAAAGTAGAAAATTATTTTCCTGGGTAGATAGGGTGCTGGATTAACGCTTTACCTTCTGAGTCCAAATCCCGCCGAAGTTAGCTTTCCTTTTCATCCTTAAACGGTTGAAAAAATAAAGTACCAGTAATGTATTAGGGTTGATTTAGTCGGCTATCCCCTTCCATTCAAATTGCTGGCTTTGCACAATATGTAGAAACAATTATTTGAAGCGGTGGTAGATAGAAATATGTGTTTCTACTTGTGGCACAAGACCAGCAATTATCCCAGTGTATTACTGGTGACTATACACATATAATACTGTTTCTACTTTTGGCACAAGACCAGCAATTATCCCAGCGTATTACTGGTGACTATACACATATAATACTGTTTCTACTTTTGGCACAAGACCAGCAATTATTCCAGTGTATTACTGGTACCTCGTACTGGTATCGACTTTTCCCTTAAACTATTCTCTTCCTATCTCTCTCACTTTTTCCTTCTCTGGAAGATATCAGCTTCGTTCAAATCTGGAGACAGGTTGGAATCCACCTTTAAAATACCCCAGAATCTTCGTCAGTCACTACGACACTCTTACGATTCCTCGAGGATTTACCTGTCTGTACACACATACACATATACACACACTTCACCTTAAATACATGTATATACCTTCGTTTGTATTTTTTTATTTTTTTTATTTAATTTTTAAGATTTCCCCTTAAAAGAAATGTTTATCGTTTTGTTTTCTTTCCGTTCGTTCTCTTATCCTCTGTTAATTTTCTTGAGTTTATAAATATATATATAATATTAGGGATACTATTTATAGTTATGTATGTATTAATACTTGTTATAGTTATGTATATTTTAAACCCTAAACAGTGTAGGTCAGTAATTTATTACTACCTTTTTACCAGTAAGATAAATAGCTCAATGTAATAACATCAGTTGTTCTACAGAGCAGTTATATAGAATTCACAAGAATCAAAGCTATGTTCAAAGCATTTATTCACTTACAATTGTTTCATCCAAACCTAGGCTTGGAATCTTCGGAGCATTTTTCAATGTTTGTACACATAATTTACCTCCTTCCCAACGCAAGAGACATACAGATAAATATATATATATATATAATGATGTACAGTGGAGTGGCATATGCCACTCCATTGTACATCAATATATATATATTATATATATATGTATCTGTATTTCTCCTGCGTTGGATAGGAAGTCAATTATGTGTAAAAACATTGAAAAATGCTCCGAAGACACCAAGCCTAGGTTTGGAGGAAACAATTGTAAGAGAATAAATGCTTTGAACATAGCTTTGATTCTTGTGAATTCTCTCTCTATATATATACATATATATATATATATATATATATATATATATATATATATATATATATATATATATATATATATATATATATATATATATATATATATGCATACGTATATGTACACACGTATATATATCCATACAGGTGAATGAATATGTGCATATATATATATATATATATATATATATATATATATATATATATATATATATATATACATATATTAGGAAGGTACCCGAGTTATTGCTGAAATTTCGAGAGTGCATTGATGCTTCTCACAGAATTCAATCCATTTACAACATTAACTATACAAATCTGATATATTGCGATAGTTCTCGATGCAATAGCTAATAATTATAACAATAAAACCAACAGTTATAGAGCCATGTTATTACGTTGGGCCGCCTAACTAATTATTAACATAAATATAACTGCAGTGTATGTGTTTTTTGTAAACTAAAAATCTATAAAGTTTGCTTGGTGTATTTGCCATGGAGTGGTAAATTCAGTGAAACAACTTAGTGAAGCCTTAGTTTCCGAATGAACGAATAAATATATTCTATTTGCGGGTATTGATTTGTGTATAATCTTTCCTGTGTACTTCTAAGTATGTTCACGTCTAAACATACACACATGTAGAATATACACACGTAGAAATATACACATATACACGCACAAAAAATATAAAAAGTATTTATTTAAATGAACACTAAACAGACACACTCATATATATATATATATATATAGAGAGAGAGATATATATACTATGGAAAACGGATAATCTGAAGGAGCATACAGTGCCCAACCGGCATACTTCCTATGGACGTATCTAAACAACCTTACTACATACACACACACATATATGCATGTATATATAAATACATATATATATATAAATATATATATAAATATATATATATATTGTATTTATATATAAATATATTTACATATATTGTATTTATATACACTTTATATACATATGTATTAAAGATGTATGTGTGTATATATATGTATAAGGTAAATAGAAATAAGAACACAATCGGTACAGTATATGGAGGGATATAATAGGCTAACGCTTGAAATATCAGGAAGACAGCTCTAACGTTTGGACGCTAGTCCTTCAG
>OZ024759.1:34120353-34127853 GCA_964016885.1 Eledone cirrhosa | reverse complement strand
ATATTATATATATATATATAATTAAGTACTTGTGTATATAATAATATACATACATATATACATTTATAAATATATATATATATATATTTATAAATGTATAAATATATATATATTTATAAATGTATAAATATATATATATTTATAAATGTATAAATATTTATAACAAAGGAGTCTGGTGCGTTATGCTCCAGATGGAGCATAACGCACCAGAGTACTCAATACTTAGGGTAATAGAGTGGATAATAGGAAAATGTATGACCCCGACGGCAGAGCTCAAGCCGTTTCGACGGCTATTTCCGCCCAGAAATAGCCGTCGAAACGGCTTGAGCTTTGCCGTCGCGGTCATACATTTTCCTATATATATATATATATATATATATATATATATATATATATATATATATATATTTATAAATTATTGTGTAAAGTACTCTGGTGCACTACAACTTGTCACAAAGGTGCATGCATAGTACATATATTTAAAAATATATATATACATATATATATATATATATATATATATATATATATATATATATATATATATATATATATATATATATATATATATATCGTTTCTGAATTTGTTTAGCATTATTGGCAACATGACCCTCCCAAAGTATAACAATATATATATACACGAGTTTTTCTGTTTATAATAATATACATACATGTGTATATGTATATATATATACGTGTATGTGTACATATATGTGTGTTCTTTTCGTATCGTATCCTAAAGACTAATTCGATTTAACGTTTTGAACAAATCTCTAATAGAGTTTGCTGTCCTGTTGTGTGCACAGTTTTCCATATATAGGGCTCCGATCCTCTAACCCTAAGGCTACAGCTGTGAATAGCCCCAAATAGCCGTGTATCTTATGAATCGAATTGTAGTGTAAAGCTAAAGTGATATGAAAATCACTGACTACTTGTAGGAAAGTGAATGATGTTGGAGAACTGGTTCTCGGTCGATGTTATGTCAAGATTACTATGGTAGATAGGCGAGAAGGTGTCAAACAATGTATGTCTTTTAACACGCCTTTGCAGATACTAATGGAAAGACTTCGCTGCAGGCAATCATCGTTGAGAGATCAGTTTTCAGCTTGGTTGAATTTGCTTATTTGACATTTATTAAAAGGAATTTCTAAAAGCGATGAATATATAAATAAATAAACGATAAATAAAGATAAAAATATAATAAACAACTAATATGATTAGAGAATAACACACATACATGTATGCATATATACACAAGTGTATATATATATATGTGTATGCGTATACATACTCACATGCGGAAAACACACATGATGTATATATATATATATATATATATATATATGTTTATATGAGTTTATATATACACTTTCATATGCATATATATATATATATATATATATATATATATATATATATTTATGTTTATTTATACACTTTCATGTGATATATATATATATTTATATATATACTTTCCTGATGATTTGTGATGAATGAAACAGTTCTATTCCGGTAGAATTCATTTCTATATTACAATGAATATATATATATATATATATATATATATATATATATATATATAAAATCAAAAGATGGTTAAAAGTGTTCCATCTTTTGATTTTATATTATTTATACTCCAGTCCTATAAACTGTTGAGTGCTACTTATCCGATATTTGCATTGCTTTATTGTGCTACAATAACACTCACCTCCTACATTATATATATATATATATATATATATATATATATATATATATATATATAGTAATAATTATAAATTTGAAGACTAAAATCCAAAGAGGACTCGGTAAGGATAAATATATATCAAATATATAAGAACCGTAGAGCAAATATTTATTAAATCTCTTATTTTAATATATATATATATAAATATATATATATATATATATATATATATATATATATATATATATATATATAAATATATATATATATAAATATCGATTTCACACAGCTTCAGACAATCAAATATTCACTCACATTTGACAAGCATAGGATGTGAGTAAGCGGAATTTGTTGGAGTCCCCAGGCAGTGAGTCTGAGCCCAATACCACATGTATGTGAAGAGAATTCCTTATCTAGGCCGCCCTGGCTTTATTGTCTTAGAACTGCTGTTCCACTTAAGATTTTGTATTCTTTGCCTGCGCGAGACGTGTCACGTCCTACGTACTCGTTAATCTACTAAATATACAATAGTGCTCTCCTGAACAGGACACCAGAGCGTGAAGATGTTAACTTTTGAGTGCCGATCTAAAAATAAAATGCTTTGCTCAAGGAGAAACCTCGGCGGGATTTGAACTCAGAGCGTAAAGGGACGTAACTATGCTGGAAAGCATGGCGTCCGACCCTCTACCGATACTGCCAATCCAATCACAATGACGGCTGATCTTGACCAAAATGCAGAAACAATTGTTAGTTGGAAGACGGAGAAAATATCTTATTCTTGATTATATTATTTTTATGTGATACGGCCCTTGCCATTCTGAGTTCAAATCCCGCCGAGGTTAACTTTGCCGGGGTCGATAAAATAAAGTACCAGTAATACACTGGTAATTGCTTGCATTGTGCCAGAACTAGAAACAATTATTTTTATGTACCGAACGAAGAAGCTCCATAGTAATGGTAAAAGATATATTCCAAATATAACATTATCTAAACATAGAATGCAACCTTAAAAAAAACGAATTCTTTCGGTCAGTCATGAATCATTTAGGGAAAAACGCTTTTCTTCGCCAAACTAAAACTCGGCTTCTAGAAGGATTATAAATATATTTCACCATAATATAGGAACGGTTCTGTTATTTTCTCACATTCGTCTTTCCACTGTAATTACTGTCCTAACACTTATTTTCTTGTCTACCATGTGCTACATCGTTAAATTTTTAGAAACGTAAATGATCTCTGCGAGTTTATATATATATATATATATATATATATGTACGTATATATATATATATATAAATACATACACACATATATATATATATGAATACATACATACGCACGCATGTATATACATAGGTATATATATATATATATATATGCGCGTGTGTGTATGTGCGTGTATGTATACATATATACACACACACACACACACATATATATATACATACATATATATGTATATCTGTGCGTGCTTTTGTATACATTGGTGTACATTTAGTGTATATTTTTTGTTTCAATTTCTGTGTAGACTTTTTTGCAGTTGTACACGAGTCTGTATACTCGAGTCTTTCTGCCTGTGTAGATGTGTGTATGTCAGTATGTGTGTGTGTGTGTATCTGTGCGTCGGATATTATATATTTATGCTTCGGCTTCTGTGTAGATGTGTGATTGTGTGTATTTGTGTGTTTCATGTGTCTATAAATGATTATAGTCTTGTGTGTAATTGTGGTTTATAGTTGAACGTGTATATAGTTGTCAGTGAACATGCGTGTACTTGTGAATGGCTGTGTATGTAGATATATGAATACCTCTGTTTACATATACGTGCTTTTGTATGTAATTGTTCCTCTGTGTGTATGTGTATTTGTGCAGGTGCTTGTGTATGCTCAGGTGTGTGAGCGTTTTGTGTTGTGTAATTGCGCGAGTGTTTATACATATCTGAGCGTGAGGACAAGCGCACTTGTGCGTGAGGATAAATGAATCAGTGCAAAAGTTTGTGTGTACTTGTGTGCTGGTGCCTGGGTAGCTTTTTATGTGTAGGAGGAGGGATGTGTCTACAATACAGTTACGGGGGAGAATACTGTTTCTTCTTCTTCCACTTCTTCGTATGTAAATATATATATTTATTGTGTATGTATCGATTTTTTTTTCATGTGTTGGAATATTTTACTAGTATCTTCTGCTTTATGTCTTGTCGTCTTGTAGATATTGTTGGTTATTGTTCCAATTGACAGCCGCTGGGCATTAATCGGTAATAACAGATCATACCACTTCTCTTTTAGAATGTATATCATCGCTTCTCATACTTATGTGAATGATAGGAACATGCTACTGAATCTGTGATTAATATCTGTGTATATACAGTAAGTATATATGTCTATATGTTAATAAATATATATGCTAATATGTATGTATATAAGTATATATGCTTGTATATATATATGTGAAGGCTTTGTGGTTGGGATATTGGGCTCACAGTCGTAAGGTTGTGACTTCAATTCCCGGCGGTGCGTTGTGTCCTTGAGCAAGACATTTTACTTCACCTTGCTCCAGTCCACTAAGCTGGCAAAAATCAGTTGTAGCTGTAATTTGAATCGGCATCCTTATAATATTCTTTGTTAAGCTGAATATCCCTGTGAGCTACGTTAAGGGTACTCGTGTGTGTGGAATGCTCAGTTACGTTTAAGTTAATTTCACGAATAATGTGCTTTTTTTGCAACGCATCACCCACTCCCAGAATCGAACTCTGAACCTCACGATTGCAAATCCAATTCTCTCATCACTAAGTCACACGCTTTTGATCTTTCTCGTATTGATACTATCTACAGGTCGCAACACCTGTTAGAAATAGCAATGTGAAATAAAGTGTATTACTGAAGTTTATAACGTATCACCCTCTCCAATAATCGAACTCTGAACCTCTCTATTATGAATCGATTTCTCTAACCACAGAACCATGCGCATCTGCTCTTTATTATTGATATTATCTACAGGCGCATGAAGGCGAATGGCTTAGTGGTTAGAGCATTGGGCTTGCAATCGAAAGGTTGTGAGTTCAATTCTTGGACTGGGTGATGTGTTGTTTCTTTGAGCAAGACACTTTATTTCACATTGCTCCAGTTTACTCAGCTGTAGAAATGAGATGATAGGACTGGGGTCCCTATCATTAAATCACCCAAGACACCTCAATGAGATATACCTTGGAGGAGGCCAGCTAAACCTGCAGAGGTGTGAACTGTCACAACAACAACATTATTTACAGGTAGCAACATCTGGCAGCAAAAAGCAATATGAAGTTTAAGGTCTTACTAAAGGAAATAACGTATCGCCTACTCCAAGAATCAATCTCGGAACCTTATGATTGCTAATCCAATTCTCTAACCACAGAACCACGTGTTTTCACTGTAGCGCTTCTAAAACCAACAGAACTAAATAGAACAACGTTTATATATCGTGGTTGCTATATTTACTGGCACAGTGACAACACTGTAAATGCCTCGATCAAAGTTATACGTTTCTGATCGCAGAGTCTCTTTAATTACAACATACAACATCTTGATTTTCATACTAAGTGGTTGAAATAATAAACAGAGAGAGAGAGAGAGAGAAATATTAACTGAGATATCATAACTATTTCTTCGGCTGCCAAAAAATAAATAACAAAAAATTATTCAGTTCAAAGTTAAAAGCTAAGTAAAAACACCACCCAAACCTAAATAAGTACACGAAGGAAATAATCAAAGTCAACAAATACACGCACACACACACACACACACATATATACACATATATATACACACACATATATATGTGTATACATATGTGTGTGTGTATATATATATATATAGAGAGAGAGAAACAGAGAGAGATACATATATGTATAAATATATATATACACACACCTATGCATGTATATATACAGTGGCGGACTGGCCAGGTTGCCCAGTGGCAAGTGGCCCCCCTAGATAGATGTGAAACAAAACGAGGATAGGATGTAGTTTATGGAACACCCAAATGATTTAGAAGTCGACCTTAAGTAGGAACAATAACATTAAGAAAGACATGAACGACACCACAACACTTTGTTTTGAACATTTTGAAAGTAGGTTTATAAGTATGAATTTTCATAGGGTTTAGTAATTGTCTGTGTGGCCGAGCGGTAGGAACTAGCGATGGTGGAGATCCTGGCCTTGGGTTCAATCTACTCAAGAGGTACATGTAACATTTTCCAGTTTTTATTTTACAACCCATGGAAAAAAAAATGAGAAATTTACTAGGAACCCAACTCCCGATCAAGATCGAACTTCAGACCTGATTCACGACCAGCTATGATTTCTCCCACTCGGCCACCGAGACAACTACAAAAGTATAACGAAAATTGATAATTATAAACCTTCTTTCAAAATGAAAGTTAAAAAGATGTGGTGGGGTGTGGTTCATGGCTTTCCTAGAGTTATTCATAATATTTAGGGTCGACTTCTGGTCATTATTGAAAAACTCTGGATTTCGCAAAATACATAATATTTTTTATTGGAGAAGGTAAGATATTTTCCCGCAAAAATTTGATTGCACTGTTTTCTTTCCACTTATGTATTTTTCAAAAATGTTATTTATTCATTATAAAAAATTAAATGACACCATTGTAGGTGGGCTCGCTACATCTCTTGACAACTAATATTTTTAGACCCAGTCCGCCACTGTTTGTATATAAATGTATATCCTAGGTAAAACTATTTACATACATACCTTATCTTTGTTACATCTATATTTAGTAAGTTTCAGTTTTAAGACAACTCTTGTTATGTTGATAACATTATATTAAAGTGACCGATGGTTATCATATGTCAGCAGGTAAGCCATGGGATCACATATTCTCCAGCGACAACCTGCTGCAGTCTATGACCATGCTCTGCTGAACTTCGGGCTGAGGATGGTAAATTCTCCAAATATCCGTAGCTTTCCAAAAGTTTCGCGGTCGAGCCCGTAGCAGTGGATGCTCCATGTGTTCTTGGCTCTAGGACTCCCTCCCTCTTCATCATCGTCGGCAGGATGTTGGCTACCCGTAATAGTGGCGACTTCTGGTGTCCTTGGTCCTTGGGCCACCTCTCTACTCACGACTCAATAAAAACGCTGCAACCAATCCACACAATGTAATAAATATGTAATAAACGACTACAAAATAATGAGAAGAACAATACACATATTCAAAACCGGAAAAGGAAAGGAGAAGAAGGACTCTTGCGCCACAGTAGATTAGAGGGAAAAGTGGAGGTGATGTGTTCTGAACCTAGGGAGTGACGTTGTAGGGTCTACGCCATACGGACAAAACCGCAAAAGTATTTCTGCGTACAATAGCCAGCGATATCCGCTACAACAGCCACCCCACCTCGTGGTATTTGGGAATTCTTGCTACTAAAATGACGTATGGTAAGGAAAACGAAATCTTGCGATGACAGAAGTGCAAGTGGAAGAATCGACTGCAAAAGAAAAAAAAAACAAAGAAAAAAAAAACAATCCCCTACCGTCATTTTATATATCCTTCTTCGTATCACACTAGCTGGTCTAATATTTGTTCTGATCTCTTATACTACGATTGAAATTAAGTTGGATGATCATGAATCGAATATGTATTATCATGGATCAGCTCAAACATAGCTGACTAAACAAACACCGAAGCACAAAGATTATACAATGTAATCCTTATAACACACGTTGTTAATATAATTCTTAAATGTCTCATACCGCTTAAAGATTTGTGACAATCACTTATTCAATTGCCTACGAGATAATTTATTTCTGAAAAGCTTCTTTAT
>OZ024759.1:34090353-34105353 GCA_964016885.1 Eledone cirrhosa | reverse complement strand
TATGATATCCTTCCAATACTGGCTTCGTTTATTCTATTATTTATTAGACACTAGTTTTAATGTTATTTATTTTCCTATTTTCCAATACAAACAACTCATGATAACATGTTGAAACATATATTGTTATACTTTGGGAGAGCCATGCTTCCAATAAAACCACACGCACCCTGGATTTTCACTTCAGTTTATTATAAATCTCCGGTTGGTGTAGAGCCATGAAATATAAAACCTAGTCCCTGAGGAGGTCACAGAATCGGTGACGAAAGAGCTTTGACAATATATAAAGAACCTTCCGATTATCGAACTACCCAGCCATATATGTTTGCGGGTGTGTAGCTGTTTATTGTATGTATGCTTCCGTCCAATTGTTTACTTCTACATCTGTCGTTATCACTGTTTTTTTACGCATCTGTGTTTGGCTGTGTGTAACAAGGCGGAGGGAGAGGGTTGGATAGAACGCGGAAACAAACTAAAATCACAATATAAAAGATCACAGAGCATTTAAAAAAATACGAATATTAAGCATGTTCTTTGAAAGAGAACACAATCTCTGATATATATTTATCTTTAGACGCGCGTATCTCTCTATCTAACCCCCTCTCTCTATCTCACTCTATCTCTCTCTATTTCTCTCTATATATATTTCTCTCTGTCTTTCTCTGAGTGTGCCAACGTGCGTGCATGTGCTTATTTACTTGTATTGAGTGTGTTCAAAAGTGTATATGTGTGTGCAAAGGAATCAACATTTTGTTTGTTTTCCGAAGAGAAAACAAGATTTTGGAGACAGAATACAAACCGAAGACACAACAGATTCATCCTGAAAAGAAGACATAAAAAGAAAAGATATTATAAAAAATATTTTTAAATCCTATCCCAAACTCCAAGGAGAGAAATATAAATATAAAAATAAAAGAAACACAGCTACATTCTGACGAACAGCTACAACTAACATCTAACCAAAACAGCGCAAAAAACACATTAGCAACATTTAAGAAATTATAGGTTACTAGTTTGCCTTATTCTCATGACCCAAATTAAGGTGTGCACAAAAATATTTTCCACCTATGTTTATATGTGGTATTTACTTGGTTGTTGCTAATTTCTTTTGTATTTTTCTGCTTGTATGTGAATAACTTTTTACGTGTATATGTGGCTGTAAATTGGCAGAGTTGTTGGAGCGATGATGTTTATATTTCTTACAAGACTCTATATACCCAGTGAGATCGAATGCCAGTCAGATCAGATTTACAATACTACGTTTCTGGGGCGTTAAATACAAATACCAGGTCAAGGCGATGTTTCTTTATTTCAGCGGATTGTTTGGTCAGCAATAGAGGTTCTCAACGAGGCCTCTACCACCCCACCTCTCCAGGGGGAATTGAGAGGGCCCAGGAGGTAATCGGGGAAAGGTAGAGATGATAGACTAGTATATTAAGTATATCTATATATCTAAGGCGGGTAAAATTCCCGAGATCCATGGACGAGTTCTCTCCAGCGGTCTCTGTCCCTCATTATCGCTGCCATGTCCTGCGTCTCCAACAATATTTATATATGCAGAGGTTATATTTAATTTGTTGGGATTCAACAAGCTTAAACATGTTTATAACTGATATAAAGCACTCAACAGTGAGACAAAGCCACGTAAATGGTATAGCTGAAGTCGTAGACTAAAATTCTAACTAGGAAACCGAAAGAAGCGTGTAATTGTTCTCCACGGTCCACATATGACGTATTATCTTCGTTTTTTTCGTTCATTGCCAGAGAACGTCTCTATGAACCACCTAAGAGAATATTAGTCTACGACTTCTTTTATACCATAAACGTGGTTCTGTCTTTGCGTGTAATTGTTTTTCACCGCTCCTATTAATGACGTATTATATTCGTTTTTTCCCGTTCTTTGCCAGGGAACGTTTCCACGAACCAAAGTATCGTCTTCCTGTCTTCCTCCGGTTGCAACGTTTTTTGAAATATCCACTTCTGCGTTTACAGATTGACTTTGTTAGTTTCAGAAGATCCCGTTAAGGGTGAAAGCAGCGATTCTTTGCTTAAACTTTAATCTGTTATTTTAATAAATATTTGCTCTACGGTTCTTATATTTGATATATATTTATACTTATCGAGCCCTCTTTGGATTTTAGTCTTCAAATTTATTATTATTACTATATATATATATATATATATATATACATATATATATATATATATATATATATATATATATATATATATATATATATATATATATATATATATATATATATATATATATATATATATATATAAGACGATCTTATACATAAAACCTCTCCATGCATATCACTGCTTCATTCCTTCTGTAGGAGTTACTATGGAAGGCAGTTGCTATGGAAGGCCATATCGGACCACAATATTTTGGGAACACCTTAATAGTTCTTTCAGTTGGAAGAATCTTGCCAGAGTGGAATTTAATTTGATTTTTATTTGACCTTTATTATTTATTTTTATTTTTAGAGTTTGGTTATGTTTTTTTTTTTTATTTGTATTGAAAAAAAAAAAAAATGTTTTTCCTATTTCTCAATGATGTCTTTAAGAGCCTTCGGTGGTGTGTTGGATATTGAGTGAGTAGTATAGTGGTGGTGGTGGTGTAGTGGTGGTCTTGATGGTGGTGGTAGGAGGAGAGGTATTGGTGTAGATGTTGGTCATGGTAGAAGTGGTATTGGTGGCGCTGCTGCTGTTGGTAGTAGTGTTGGTGACATTGGTGATGTTGGTGTTCTTGGTGGTAATGGTGGTGGTGGTTTTGGTGACAGTGGTGATGTTGGCATCTGTGGTGTTGGTGGTGGTGGTGGTTATAGTGTTGGACGAGGTTGTGATGTTGTCGGTAGTGGTAATGGTGATGGTGATGGTTACGATGGTGCTTTTGGCGGTGGTGGGAACTGTCGTCTTTGATAGTGTCGGAGGTGGCGTTAGTGTTTTGATTATTGAATGTGATAAGAGTATGATGATGATGATGATGATGATGATGATGATGATGATGTCATTGCTGATGACGGTGGTGTAGTGATGAGAGCAATGAGGGAAGAAATATTTGAACATTTCGCCATACCTGTCGGTACCTTGCATAATTAGCGCAGCTAACTGTGCATATATGCATACGTGCATGTGTGCATATATGCATATGTGCATTGTGCACATATGCATGTGTTTGGTTACATGAGTGCCAAGTGTTGATTTTATGTGTACACATTGCGGTGTGTGTGTGTGAAGGTATGTGTCAGTGTGTGTGTGTGTGGGTGCGTGTGTGTGTGAGTGTGTGTGTGTGTGTGAATGTTTGTGTAGTAGTATGTCCATATTTCTATTTGTGTAGCTATATACGTGTATATGTATTTTTATACATGTATGTGTGTATATGTGTGTATCTACGTGTGTATAGCTGTGTATATGCATGTGTGTATAGCTGTATGTTTGTATATGCGTGTATGTATATGTATGTTTTGATAGCTGTATAAGTGTATATGTATGTATGTGTGTATGTGTACGTGTGTGTATATATATATCTGTATAGGTGTATGTGTGTAAATGTATGTTTGTGTAGATGTATGTGTCTATAGGTATGTTTGTATATGAATGTGGGTGTATATATGCGTGTGTATGTATGTGTATATATGTATGTGTGTATATGTACGTGTGTATATATATGTGTGAATATGACTATATATATGTGTTGTGCTTCAGTGCATTAGCACCACAATGTCCATTTATGGTTATATAACGTTTAATATGTAATTATGCGTGTGTAGGGGTTGAAACGCGTGTACACGTATAAACACGTTGTCAATTGGTGTGTATATATGCGTTTTCGCTTAAAGCTGCATCTGTTCATACATGTGTATATGTGTATATATGTATGCATATATATGCCTATTTATTTTGTTATATATGTGTATTTTTCTGTGCATGTATTGTGTGTGTATGCATAACAGCATGGGAATATATGCATATGTGTGTTTGTCAAAAGAGGCTAGTGTTTGTAACCCGCTGTATGTCTTTATGAATGTGTTTGCGGGCGGGCATGAACAGTTGTGTTTGCATTTCATTTAGGGTTATGACATGTTTGTGCATGCATAATACATTTTATGTTTTGTGTTTGAATACAATTATTGTGTATGTGTATGTGTATGAATAATTATAATCGCATTAGAAGCAACTGCGAGGTTTCTGTTAGCCTAACATTATCCTCAAAAAGCTCTGAAACCTGCATCAAACTCAAACTAACTCAGCAAACACTGCCATCACACACCAATTATAATTCTTTTATTTGTGATTTAACACAACGTAGCTTATACAAACATTAGTAAATCGAACTGCTGCTGAGCAGTTTGTGGCTCCTCAAACAACGCTAAAATGTGTAAATTAATTATTCCTTTGACCAGAGTCCAATATTTGATAATGACGATTGTAAAAATGTTCCAGGTGCTTCAGTAATCAAACAGATTTTAATCCCCATTTTTAGGCAGAGAACTGCTATTTGTGAGGTTTAAGAAACAGAATGATGTAGAATGCATTATTAAAGGGTGGTATATTGGCAAAACCGGTAGAGCGTCGGACAACATGCTTTGCGAAATATATATATATATTTATTTATTATGTAATAGACAACATAAGACAATTATTCCATTTACCAAAGGTTTCACGAAGACAGACGAGATCAACAGAGACGTCTGAAATCGCTCATCAGAATGAAAATGTAATATTAATTTTAATATTACATTTTCATTCTGATGAGCGATTTCAGACGTCTCTGTTGAGCTCGTCTGTCTTCGTGAAACCTTTGGTAAATGGAATAATTGTCTTGTGTTGTCTATTGCATAATTAAATAGCTCTGTAGCATTCATAGAGCACTCTCCTTTCCTTTACCCTTCCTACGGAAATACTTCATATATATATATATAAATGCACAAATGTATATATACATATATATATATATATTTTGTATGTACATATATATGCATATATAAATGCTCGAATCACAGGTACTCAATCGTGCCAGCTATTTGTACTGGGGCAACGTGAAATAAAGTATCTTGCTGAATGGCACAGCGCAATGACGCGAATCAAACTCACGACCTTACGATCAGACTCACAGTTTAAATACTTCACGGTGCACTGAGAATAAATCTCATATTTTGCTCTGATTGTCTGATGTCTGTTCACGCCCACCATTTCCTCATTCCATCAGTTTGTAACCATCGTATCTTGAGGGTACTCTAAATTTACATTAGCAATGGAAATGATAACGTGTGTGATTTCTGAATCTGTTGTGAAATAATTTCATCGTAATTAATTTGACTGAATCTTTCCCGATAAATATTTGCATTTCTCGAATTTATACACTTCACTGTATGATCTCTATCAAATAGGTTTTAAGGGGATATCGTTAGAATTCCAATATGAAGAGATCAATGATTGAACATAACATTTCAAATATGTTTACTCTGATCTTATCTTATCTTTTATCATTGAAGGACCCTTTAATAGTATTTCGTCCACACTTGTATCCTCAGTAAATGAATGGGAGATATTCTGAAAGTTTGGTTACATTTCTATGATGAATAATTTCCAGTGTTAGCAATGAATACTTACAGGTGAATCGAAAAGTTATGATGACTGTTAAATGTATCACCACAACGTGTTGGTAGTCATGGTAGCGGTAAGACGTCAAACGTTTGTTTTGAAACTATTGACGTCTCACCACTACCATAAGACACAACGTTAGTTTTCCAAACTCAAGAAAGAACTTAAATATGAGTTTGAAAGTGGACGCAATTGAGGTGAGTTCAAGCTAGATCTTGTCAACAAAAATCTCCATACGGTTTAAATACACAAATCTCCGATATCCGAATGTCAAAAGGGCCTCAAGTAGTCATGAGCTGAATGCGACCCGTTATCCGTAGAGTGTAAGTTGTTAAGGACCGAAACTGTTACGTTTAAGTAAATGTCGTGTGATTCATGTTAAGATATTTTTATTTTACTGAGATCAAAGAAATCCAATCATACAATTGTTTTGAGTTATTCGCCAAACCAGAGAACAATTGAAGATAACAACTGTAGATAACAATTGCAGATAACAACTGTAAAGAATAGAGAGAAGTGCTGTTGAACGATAATTATAACAGTGATATTGATAGATTCCATACTTGAAATAAGATACAGATGATCTAAAAATAAATTAGTTTTCGAATATAATTTCAGGATAATAGTTAATACATTCGCAAAATGATAAGAAAGCAATTTTATTGATATTAAAATCCAACCTGTAGATTTAGAAGTGCAGAAGATAGACTATTATTGGATATCCATTTATTAGTAAGAAACTCTCAAGAGAGCTGGACAATAGAATGGCTTTAGAAAAGAAACCCCGCCCCGGTCAATCAAGTGTTTTCGTCCTTTATTATTTGCATTATCTTTATATAGGGCCATTCTGAGTTCAAATCCCGCCGAGGTGTACTTTGCCTTTCATCTTTACGGGGTCGATAAAATAAAGTAACAGTAATACACTGGGTAATTGCTGGCCTTGTGCCAAAAGTAGAAACAATTATCTTTATATATATGCATGCATAATAGTTTCTAATATAAATTTCTCTTTAAAAAACAGCACAACCGTCTTTTTGCATTGGACCTAAGTAAATTATTTTTCTTTAAAAAAGATGTCCCACACTTGTGAAGGGAGACGGAAAAGAAATTGAAATTGCAACTGGAGTATTTTAAGACTATTTATTTACTTACTTTACCGGTTTCACAGTCCTTATGATTTTCAAAAGTAACATTTATATGGAGGGGTTTGTGTTTCTGTTGCGATTTGTCTCGCACACCCACCCAGGCACACACACACACACACACACACACATATATATATATATATATATATATATATATATATATATATATATATATATATATATATGTGTGTGTGTGTGTGTGTGTGTGTGTGTGTGTATGTGTGTGTGTGAGTGCATGCATGCATAAGTTTCTACTATAAATTTTTTAAACATCACCCCCCGTCTATTTTCATTGGTCTTCCAGTAAACACTAACATTACAAAACAAAAAATGATATGGAAATACATTGAATTTCACAATGAAACACCGACTGAGGTTTAATGACTGACGCATGCATGCCTTTTTGTTTTTAGTTGCATTCATGATTCATGCTTTAGGGATTTCATATTCACAGTTGATCCACCAAATATATATATATATATATATAACATCTTGCAGATGAACTGTATTAGTGGCATTTTAACGAGATTATCCACCCGATCTTCCTCAAACCAGCTACAAATACATCAAAGGACATGATTTTAGTTAGATTATAAATTGGATATTAATCTCTCGGGTTCCCAACACGTTTTTTTATTCCTTTCCTTACATTAATTCTCATTATTATTGTTTGTTTTTTTACTTTTCTCTATCATTAAAAAAACCACATTAATTTCTTGAATCTCTTCTATACTAAGTAGTAAAGTGTGTGTATTTTGAATTAATCCCAGCAGACAAGACAAAGGGGAAACTCATTAGAATATTCCTGTTTGTTTAGTTGTATAGATTTTATTTTATTATTGTTGCTGGTGTTGTAGTTGTCTTTGTTGTTACTGAAGTTGTTGTAGATGTTGTTCTTATTTTATTGTTGTTTTTATTATTATCTTTGTCATCTTCTATGAAGTGTCTATTATATGTACATAAACACAACACCTACATATATATATGCATATATATATATGCATATATATATATATATATATATATATATATATATATATATATATATATATATATATGTACGTACATATGCATATACGTGTATATGTATATATACATGTATAAATATATGTATATATATTGATATATATGTATATATGGATATATATATATATATATATATATATATATATATATATATATATGTGTGTGTATATATATATATATGTATATGTATATATATGTATATATATATAAGCATGTATATATATATATATATATATATATATATGTTTATATACATATATACACACACACACATATATATATATATATATATATATATATATATATATATATATATATATATGTATATATATATATATATATATATATATATACAGAGAAAGAATACAAGGAAGGTATATACTTTGCTATGCGTACTATACATATACTTACATACGTACATATATATATATGATCCTGAGGATTTATGACAAGCAGATCTATCTCAAATTGTTTAAATATACAATGAAAACCATTGAAAATCCCATTTGAAGCGTGTATTGCTCAAATTGCAGCTGACATCAAAGACGTCTATAAAAGGGGGAGATAGAAAGAAAAGCCAAGGCTATAGAAAATATTAAAAAAAGCAACTTAAAATGTTGAAATTTTCCAAAGAGTCTGCTTCAGTACACTAGAATTTAGCGTCAATGTTCCATTCCATATACTGCCAGATGAGAGGGGTTCAACGCTGATATTGCACCAGCTGCAAGTGGTATGTGAGGTGTTGTATGAGCAATATAAAATATGTTTATACTGATTATTGTGCATGCATGAATGCCCTTGTACGTTGCAAGCAGCGCGTTGAGCCAGTGCTTATCCCGGTTTCATGGCGTGAACTGACTGAGATTACACGTCTATCTCCTGGACAGGACGCCAGTCCATTGCAGGTAATCATCAAGGAGAAATTGCCTTTATTTCCAAGATTCCTCTCATCCCTTCCTCTACCAAACTGTCATTCAAATTCTCAAGACTTCAGTTCCCTGTTAGAGCCAGTTTTGCTACGGCCATCGCTGGTAGGAATCCACTCCAGGGGGCCTGGGAAATTGCCCCTTTTGCCTCCCAATAAAATCCGGCCTTGTCCATCCGCTTTTACAATGTTTTTCATACCTATTTTCTCATTCACTATTGAACAGTACCAGATCGATACATAACACAATTTGAAAATCTGCAATTTGTATAAAGGAAATGTATGCATAAAATATTTTTTCTTTTGCCAAAGAGTTCAAACATACATTCCTTCATCTCGGTGGAGCGGAGTTTCTATTATTTAATTATTGGGGCTGGAATGACAGGAACCTTAGATTGTTAAACACAATTCTTCGTAGTATTTAGTTAAAAGACCTTAAACCCTCAGATCAAATCCTGCGGAGATAAACTTTACATTTCATCATTTCAACGACCAAGAATTGGGTGGTGAATTGGCAGTTTCAGTGGAGGGTCGGACATGCTTTCCAGCATGGTTACATCCCTTTACGATCTGAGTTCAAATCCCGCCGAGGTTAACTTTGCCTTTCATCCTTACGGGGTCTGGTCGATAAAATAAAGTATCAGTAATGTACTGGGGAAACTACTGGCCTTGTGCCAAAGTAGAAACAATTATTTCAACGACGATGAAACAAAATATCTTTGAAATATTTTAATACGATTGAAGACATTCTCCTTAAAGTAGTCACATGTATAGTTTTATCCGTTCATATTGAATACCTTTAAACCAAGGCTCCGTTAAACTGAAGGTTTATTGTAATAAATACTTTCTTTCATTCAATCGGCTTTCAAAAGTTATTTGAACGTAGCAGGCTTTACGTCTAAAGTGCACATTAATTTTCCGGAAATATATAAACGTAAATTTTATACTATTTCATCATAAGAGGTTTGTATGATAAGTCAAAGTATTTGTATTAATACATCAAAGACTTAGACGAACATCTATCAAAGATGTGGTGACAGGGAAAATGTGAGAAATGCTCTAAACAAAATTTCCACAGGGATTTTCCTTCATCTTCGACAATTTCGCCAGGACTACTTCAGTTCTATGGTTGAGCTGCTTGGAAAAATAATGAGTGTTTCAGAAGAATTATAAATACATGCATAGTATAGACGCAAACTCATACATACGTGTATATATATATGTGTAGATATATGTTCGGATATGCATACACACATACACATACATACAGTATATATATATATATATATATATATATGTATACACACACACTTTAAGATAAAACATTTTGCAAAATAAATTCAAAAACGAAGTATATATATAATTTAATATAATAATATAATATAATATAATATATAATGTAATGTAATATAATATAACATAATATATAATGTAATATAATATATTTCGGAGAGGAAGAGAGCGAGATTAAGACTAACACCCGTGATGTGAGGACCTTTGAACAGAATATATACTGCAGTGATTGGATAAAGTTTAAAACCAAGACTAAAACAACAGAGGAAACAACCAAGATTGTTTTAGTGAAGAAGTAAGGGTCTGACAATGCTTTATATGTGTTCCTGAATGATTTGGGCCCTATTTTTTCTCCGCATCAGAAATAATGATCACGATTTCAAGTAAAAGCCGTTCTTACGTTACGCTAACGATAACCAGTTTATTGCTAAAGCAGTTCGGGAAGGTCCCACGGTCGCTGCCATCAGGTCTGAAAGGTTGAAAATCACAGATAATGTTCTTTCTCCACACCTCTCTCGTTTCTCCCTCCCTCCATCACTCACTCTCTCCCTTTCTCCCTCCGCCTCTTCCTCTCTTACTGTATCCATCTCTCTCTCTCTATCTCTCTCTAATTATCCGTCTCTGTATATACACACACACACACACACACACACACACACACACACACACATATATATATATATATATATGTATGTGTGTGTGTGTGTGTGTGTGTGTGTAAAAGTTGAACAGAAATAACAACTCAATCGGTACACTATATTGAAGGAATATATTAGTTTAATGTTTGAAATAGCAGGGTGGGTGTGTTTTTGTGCGTGTGTGTGTTATATTCTCTAAGTTCTTCTAGGTCTCTACGATCTGAGTTCTAACGCTCGCTGTTAGTATATACAGGAATATGATTTATCGTAATATTTGAACTAATGAAATATCTGGTCCTGCGATCGAAACTGTCAATCCACTTTGCCAGGATCTATGTGAGGGGCCACATTCCTGCTCCATAGAGGAGAACGGAGTGGACCGATGCATTTTAAGTAACACACAGCCATGAAAATATTGATCGGTTGAGCGCGGGCAATTTCGCATCACAGTATATATGACATGTGATCGATGATGAAGAAAATGAGGGAAAAGTACTACAACATAGCAACAGCGATGATTAGCAGATAGGAGACAAATACACAACAAAAGAACACTACAAAAGAATAAAGAAAAAAAACAGAATAAAATAGCCCCAACACAACAACGATATATACTTCAAAGTTTTGAAAAAACACAAACGTTAGGAATTTAATTGCATTTAAATGAGATAAGTAAAATCGCTTGGAAGATTGTTTGCCTATTTATTGTAGAAGACAAAAAAAGCATGAAATTTTGTTCAGAAAATTATCAAATGGATATAAAATGAGAAGATAAATGAATGAAGGGAATAAAAGATACATTAGAAATGAATGATGGGACCAATCTGAAGCTGTGGGACAGATTTGGTCATTAATGTCGCAATAAAGTGTAATGGTTTCACCATTAATGTCACCTATGTAAGTGGAGCTTGTCAGTTTCAAAAGAAACAACGGTGCATAAAGTATTCTTGTAATCTGTATATATATATATATATATATATATATATATATATATATATATATAAATATATGTGTTTGTAAATGTATATTTATATATATATGTTTATATATGTGTATATATATATGCGTCTGATTGTATATAAGAGTATATATGTGTATATATGTGCGTATGGTTGTATAAATGTGTAGGATGGTCTATATATGTATAAATATGTGTATATATATGTATACATATGTGCATATATATATATATGTGTATACATATATATGTATGCAGATGTGCGTGCATATATATATACGGTCACACACATATATATATATATATATATATACACAGGCATACATACATATACAAACATACATACACATGTCTGTGTGTGTGTATGTGAAAGAGAGAGAGAGAGAAAGAGAGAGTGCGTGTGTGTATAAATAGTAGCTACAGAATTTTAAATACAGAAATTCTAATCAATATATTTGAAATTGGAGACGTTATGTTTATTATTAACCGAGTAATTCACAAATTAAATCTTCATTTGATTATTAAGCGTACTGAATTACCTAATCATACTAAACACTCTTTATAATTCCTCGTGGGAGCACAGGAATATGAAGTAGTCTGAAGTTACTAATAAACGTATAATTTAAAAACGAAGAGATGGTCAATTTCTCTTTACAATCCCTTTGTATCTGGTTAGCGTGTTGTGTCAAAGATAACGAAACAAGCAGAAATTAGGATAGGCCATATGTCTCGTGTTCGGGCTTCAAATAGAAACAAATCTAAGTTTGCGTATATATATATATATATATATCAAACAGATCTTAACACCGATAAGTTCTTGTTTTGGATATGTCACTATCTGTAAAACAACTTTTATATTTTATCTGATGGGGGCGTACCAAAAACTTTGGTACCCTTGAAATATAATAAATAAATATGGTTTTAAAAGATAATTTCCATTTATTAATATTATTGATATATTATATATATATATATATATATATATTTATATATGGCAACATGAGGACCGAGTAAGCTAGATTGCAGATATAAAAGACAGCGAGAAGCGAAAACCAACCAAACAGTGAGTGTGTTCTGTTATTAATTCTGGCAATATTACACAAATATGACCCTCCCCAAGTATAACAATATATATATATATATATATATATATATATATATATATATATATATATATATATATATATATATATATATATATAATATATCAATAAGATTAATAAATGGAAATTATTTTTTAAAACCATATTTATTTATTATATTTCAAGGGTACCAAAGTTTTTGGTACGCTCCCATCAGATGAAAATATAAAAGTTGTTTTACAGATAGTGACATATCCAAAACAAGAAAATATCGGTTTTAAGAACTGTTTGATATATATATATATATACGCAAACTTAGATTTTTTTCTATTTGAACCCCGTATTTCTATTTGAAGTCCCTATTTTTTTCTATTTATCAGAAGAAAGAATGAGGAATAAGATAGATAATGGGGACGGGCGGTTTGGGATTGGATAAAAATAGATAAAAGTAACAGGTTCATTCATGTCGCGTGCGCATATGCATATAACATTCCATGATGTGATAGTGTAATACTTCCTTGTTTCTACTTGCGGCACAAGGCCAGCAATTATTCCAGTGCATTACTTGTACTTTATTTTATCGACCCCGTAAGGATGAAAGGCAAAGTTAACCTCGGCAGGATTTGAACTCAGATCAGAAAGGGGCGTAACTCCATGCTAAAAAGCATGTTGTCCGACCCTCTACCGATACTGCCAAACCACCACCCTATAGATAAATTATAGATAAATAATAATGATACTACCCTTGGCTTTCTTGAATTTCGAATTAAATACATACACACACACACACACACACACACATGGGTGGGAGACAACATCATAAAGTCTTCCCTCCGTAGTAAGCTATACATTTGACTTCAACGTTAACGATCCTACAATGTAAATTCCAGTTAGAGTAATTTTAAGATCTGAAATAGGTAAAAATATACTAAAGACAAGAGACATACTTTTAAATGTTAAAGTGCTAAATAGGCACACACGCACACAAACATATATATATATATATATATATAGTGGTAGAACACTGGAAGGTAATATCCGTAGTGGTAGAGCACTCAGTCCATGGGACGAGTTAGGTAGAAGTGGTTACACAACATTTAGTTCACCATACCGAGGTCAATTGTTTCACCTTAGTGAATCCATTACGAGCTGAGGATCCGCTAATGTGAAACAATTGTTCTCGGTATGGTGAACTAACTGTTGTGTAACCACTTCTATATGTATATATGTATATATGTGTATATGTATATATTCTTCAACTTCATATGTTATCAATTTTATTTCAGTCGATATGATAACCAACTGTGGCCTTTACTTTGAAAATGTCATATTACACAGTTTGTCACGTGTTACATATGACATTTCGATAAAGAAAAAATACGCGCGTCTTTTTTAGTTTGTCATTTGTGTATGTATATATATATATATAATTCTGATTCAGGTGTTTTTTGCTTTTACATCATGTACATACGTTTCCGTTTACTTCCGGTAGGTTATTCCACTATCTTCTTGTCTGAGTAAATAGGTAGCGATATTTAATTTCATGCTGGCATTTAATAGTTTAACTATTTAAGAAAAAGCACAAAGCATCTTTTACTGCTTGAAGTATTTAGTTAAGACGTTAATTTTTTTAAGATCCAACTCTGCAGAATTGCTATCTAGAGCATACTTTAATAATAATAATGAAATTATTGTGTAAAGTACTCAGGCGCACTACAACTCGTCAAAGGTGCATGTATAGTACATAGAATAATATACAAATGTCAGGGAAGTGAATAGTGTATGAGTCATGATATACATGTGTGTATGTGTATGGAGGGACAATATAAGGTGCAATGGTGGTGAATCTCGGGAAGCATGGAGGCCTTAAAGGATGCAATGTCTCGACAGCTAACAACCGATGTAGGTAGTTTGTTCCATGCTTCAACAACTCTAAGCGTGAAAAAATGTTTCCGAAAGTCATGTGAACTGTACTGTTTTCTCACTTTGTGGGCATGCCCACGTGTGTTAGACACATGGAAATCAAAAAGGTACTCAGGGTTGTTGTTGGCAAGATGGTTAACAATGTTGTGGGTGTTTACCAAGTCAGTTTAGTAAATGTTGGGCGAGATAGTGTGAGAGAATACTTTTGTATGAAATGTAATATAGTTTGATTAAATATATTGCTAGCACTGTTCGGTCTGTACCAGTATGTAATGCATTCGGCACTGTTTATGAAATATTTAAGCAAAGTATTATATATATATATATGGCGGTGGATTGGCAGTATCGGTAGAGGGTCGGACGCCATGCTTTCCAGCATAGTTACGTCCCTTTACGATAT
>OZ024759.1:34067853-34072853 GCA_964016885.1 Eledone cirrhosa | reverse complement strand
TTCTATCTCATTTATTTTTCAAGTAGAATTACTAATTGTAATTGTGCATGCTAACCAGAGGCAATTTATTGTAATTTATTAATTATATTTACATAGGGGGTTACATCAGATGAGAGTCTCTCCAAAGGAGGGAGACTGACGTATTTCCTCTATTAACCATTATTGCAGAAATCTTCAATTGTCTAAGTGTTTGTATATAATTGAATTTTAGGAGCGATATACACACTTCAACACATGTAGACTTATATGCATATATATATATATATTAAATATACATGGAGAATAGGACGGCTGCGTAGTTTCTAGTTAAGTATATGTATATATATATATATATATATATATATATATATATATATATATATATATATATATATATATATATATATATATGTGCGTGTATTATATGTATGTCTATGTATATGCATACATATATATATATATACATGTGTATAATATACATATATATATATATATATATATATATGTATATATTTACAGGATGTCCCAAAAATGTATACACACTTTGATTACATGTTCACGCAATATATTTAGAATACTGTTGAAGTGTGTATACTGTTTTGGGAGAGACATTATCCCTCTGTATATATATACATAATAGATATATGTGTGTTTGTATGAATATGTAGGAAAATAGCAATCAATGTATTTGAAACATGTGTTTAATATTTCAATATATTTCGGTATTAAATGCGCTTATCAAGAAAGAGAATTTAAAATGAATAGGAAGAAGATTTGGGTTAAACATAAAAGTCGAATTCGTCAATTTAAATTATACGTTATGCATATAGCGTAGGTGTGTATTATTTCAACGTCCCTTTACGGACTGAGTTCAAATCCCGCCGAGGTTAACTTTGCCTTTCTTCCTTACGGGCTCGATAAAATAAAGTACCAGTAATGCACTAGATAATTGTTGGCCTTGTGCCTAAAGTGGAAACAGTTATTTCAACGGGGAGTAGATTATAGTATGTCTGATTTGTTCGTTCCGTCTCAGTGAATTATAAGACCTGTTTCGTGTTTTGAAAACCCTAGACACAGGGGTTCATATCTTGATACATGTAGATATATTATGTGTGTGTGTGTGTGTGTGTGTGTGTGTGTGTGTGTGTGTGTGTGTGTGTGTTTAATTTAAAAGTGAGGTGAATTAAATTGCTAAGGATTTTACCAATTACAAAATTTCTCTCAAATGCAGGTTGCACAATAATTCTGACACAGTGAGAGAAAGGAGATCATTTCAAATGTTCACATCTTGATACACGTAGACCTGATTTGGGAGTGTATTTTTTAAATTTTAACGTGAGGTGTAATATATTGCTAAAGATTTACCAACTACACAATGACCTTCCAATAAGGGCTGTACAATGATTCTGATAGACAGAGGTGGGTATTTTAAAGCTGGTCTTTAAAAAGATTCACTAATGTTCATTGTGCTAAATGTCTAAGAATCCATAACATTATATTCCATTGTTGTGAGTTCGAGTCTCGGACCGGGCTTTGTGTGGTGTCCTTGGGCAAGACACTTTATTTTAATTTGCTCCAGTTAATTCAGCTGTAGAAAGGTGTCGCGACGTAACTGGTGCCAAGCCCTATCGACAATTGGCTATCCTTTGGACAACACCGGTGGTGTGGAGAGAGGAGACTGGTACATATGGATGACTGTTGGTCTTCCACATACAACATTGCCCGAATTTGTGCCGCGGATGGAAACTTCCTAGGTGCAAATCATATGGACATTCGTGACTGAAGGGGGTCTTTACACTTTTATACTTTACCCTATATTCCATTACATGTAGGCGACGTAAAAGTATTGGAGCTGTAACATATTGTCAAGTAAATACAAGCGACACACAGGACAGGATCTTCCGGAATAAGAAGGGTAAGGATAATCAACAACGGAAATTATATAATTATTGTTTCTACATTTGGCACAAGGCCAGCAATTACTCCAGTGTATTACTGGTACTTTATTTTATCGACCCCGTAAGGATGAAAGGCAAAGTTAACCTCGGTGGGATTTGAACTCAGTCAGTAAAGGGACGTAACTGTGCTGCAAAGAATGGCGTCTGACCCTCTACCGATACTGCCAATCCACCGCCCTCAATCCTCCGGAAACAATATAATTATGAGAGAGAGAAAGGATATTTTAAAGTTTGTTTTTAAACAATTGTTAAGATTGAACGTGTAATATATCGTGAAGTATTTACTCACCATAAACAGAAATTTCCACTATATAGAAGAGGCTACAGATTCAATAAGGAATTAATTAACTGCTTTTAAAGCAGTCCTTTTTCCTTGGTATGTCTCTTTTCTGTTACTTTCTCTCTCTCTCTCTCTCTCTCTCTCTCTCTCTCTCTCTCTCTCTCTCTCTCTCTCTCTCTCTCTTTCTCTCTCTCTCTCTCTCTCTCTTTATATATATAAACCAATATGGATTACTGAACTAAATATTTAAAATTTTTAATATTCATGACATCAGATAACGTTACCTAGTGTCTTGCCTAATAGTCAGATAATGTAAGCTGAACATAGAAATACGTATTAAGAAATTGTGCAACATTGAAAGAAGATATATATCAGAATCCGTCCTTCTTAAATGTATACATACATACCTCTTTGCGTTGTTTCACCCTTCGTGTCTGTTTACATTTTTCTCTCTCTCTCCCCTTTTATTATCCCAATAACTTATTTTAGTTATTGTTCGACCTAGGCTAAGATATCTTGTCTCTAATGCGAAGAAATACCGATGATTCCCAGCAGACAACTGACGATGGATATTACCCTCTTTCTCCCTTAACTTTTATTTTCATTATATATATATATACACACATTGATGCGACGAATATAGTTGTTTATGAGCGGCCATGTTTTAATTTAGATATCTCGTTGAAGATTATGATTGCTAAAGCAAGGATTTAGATATTTTGAAAATCAATCAATATTTTCGTTTGAAACTTATTTTCTTGTTGTTGTTGTTTGTTGTTTGTTTTTATTTTTCATTTTGTTGCTTTTTATTTTCATAAGAATTAGTACCTTGAAGGTTTAACATTTCCAAGTTATCTTTTTTATCTCTTCTTTCATGTATTAAGAATAAACTTCTTTTACTTCTTCATCATTATGTTCTTTTTATTATTCTGGTTCTCCTTATTCTACCCCCCCCCCCCCCTCTTCTTCTTCTTCTTCTTCTTCTTCTTCTTCTTCTTCTTCTTCTTCTTCTTCTTCTTCTTCTTCTTCTTCTTCTTCTTCTTCTTCTTCTTCTTCTTCTTCTAATTAGTATCATCATAAGAAGAAATAAATAGACGAGAATAAGAAAAAGAAGAACGGAATAGCTACATACACATTATTATTATTATTATTATTATTATTATTATTATTATTATTATTATTATTATTATTATTATTAATAGATATATCGTCGCCTAAAATCATACACATTTCGTTCAATTGGTGTTCATATTTTTTTTAAATAGTTCTTCAGAATTTAAGGAAGACACTACAGAACACGTATCTCCATTACAATATTCTATTAAATTATAAACGCCAGAGTATTGCTGTTGAAGAAGATATATGTAACCCTATTCAAATGTCACATTTACATAAATCTCCAAAATGGCTGACTCAATACGCACTGATTTGAATTCAGAACGTATAGGGAAGTAACTCTATGACACAAAGCACGGGCTCCGACCTTTAACTGGTACTGCCAATCCACCGCCTTAATCATAACAATAATTGTTTCTAATTTAGGCACAAGGTCAGCAATTTAAAGTAGAGGAGAAAGTCGATTACACCGACCGCAGTGCATTACTGGTACTTTATTTGATCGGCCCCGTAAAGATGAAAGGCAAAGTTAACCTCGGCCTGATTTGAACTCAGAACGCATAGGGACATATCTGTATGTCGCAATGCATGTTATCCGATCCTCTATCGGTACTGCTAATCCACCGACCAAAACATCATCAACAACAACAACAGCAATGATAATATTAATAGCTTCTTATTTAGTTAACAAGGTCAACAAACTTTGCGGAGTGGAAAGTCGATTAAATCGCCCCCATTGCATTACTGGTACTTTATGTTATCGACCCCGTAAGGATGAACGGCAAAGCCCACCTCGGCCGGATTCGAACTCAGAATGTAAAAGGTAATAACTCTATGCTGCAAACCATGGTGTCTCACGAACTACCAATTCAGCCAATCGCCTACCCTTGATAATAATAATTGTTTCTACCTTTGGCACAAGGCCAGCAATTATTCCAGTGTATTACTGGTACTTTATTTTATCGACCCCGTAAGGATGAAAGGCAAAGTTATCCTCGGCGGGATGTGAACTCAGAATGGTAAGGGCCGTAACTCTATGCGTCAAAGCAATGCGACCGACCCCCTACCGATACTGCCGATCCACCGCCCTTGATAATAATAATAATGATAATTACAAAAACAACACGAGCAACAACATCATCAGTAGTAACATTAAAAAAATATAAAAATTAATAAAAAAAAACATTTCAAACATAAAGAAGGAGACAATTAATGAAGTAGACAAAAAAAAAAACACACACACACATACACACAACAATAAAAAAAAACCCACAAGAACAACAACAAAAACAAACAAACAATAATAAAAACAAACACCGCCATTGCTATTATTATGGAAGCCCATGTAGGTAACATTCGTGTCTAGGAAGCTGTTCGTTTTTATGAGCTTCTCACTGCTCAATAAATCTGGCTAATGTTATTAGAACGATACGTGGATGTTATTAATTTCCTATGAACTACGGTATCTGCTGCTCTTGTGGCCGATACTAGTGATATATATATATATATATATATATATATATATGTCATGTGTGTGTATTTATATATGTATATATGTATATATGTATATATACTTATATATAAATAAATATATATATTTATGCATATATATATATATATATATATGTATATATATATATATATGCATATATGTATATATGTATATA
>OZ024759.1:34048026-34053026 GCA_964016885.1 Eledone cirrhosa | reverse complement strand
TTAGGTTTAAATAAAGGGTTCCATCAATAAACGTATAAGAGGTTGCAATTCCTGGACAGGGTGGTGTGTCGTGTTCTTGAGGAGAAAACCCTTCATTCCACATAGTATATATATATATATATATATATATTTATATATATAGTAATAATAATAAATTTGAAGACGAACATCCAAAGAGGGCTCGATAAGGATAAATATATATCAAATATATAAGAACGGTAGAGCAAATATTTATTAAATTAACAGATTAAAATTTAAGCAAAGAATCGCTGAATTCACCCTTAACGAGATCTTCTGAAACTAACCATAAGTTAAGAGTGAAAGCAGCGATTATTTGCTTAAACTTTAATCTGTTATTCTAATAAATAAATAAATATATATATATATACATATATATATATATATATATATATATATATATATATATATATATATATATATATATATATATACATATAGAGAGACGTATATATATATTCATATACTCGCATACATATATATGTACACATATACATGTGCAAATCAATTAAGAACCTTAGGAATAGTGGAAATATTTATGTGGTTCTATCTCATTTATTTTTCAAGTAGAATTACTAATTGTAATTGTGCATGCTAACCAGAGGCAATTTATTGTAATTTATTAATTATATTTACATAGGGGGTTACATCAGATGAGAGTCTCTCCAAAGGAGGGAGACTGACGTATTTCCTCTATTAACCATTATTGCAGAAATCTTCAATTGTCTAAGTGTTTGTATATAATTGAATTTTAGGAGCGATATACACACTTCAACACATGTAGACTTATATGCATATATATATATATATTAAATATACATGGAGAATAGGACGGCTGCGTAGTTTCTAGTTAAGTATATGTATATATATATATATATATATATATATATATATATATATATGTGCGTGTATTATATGTATGTCTATGTATATGCATACATATATATATATATACATGTGTATAATATACATATATATATATATATGTATATATTTACAGGATGTCCCAAAAATGTATACACACTTTGATTACATGTTCACGCAATATATTTAGAATACTGTTGAAGTGTGTATACTGTTTTGGGAGAGACATTATCCCTCTGTATATATATACATAATAGATATATGTGTGTTTGTATGAATATGTAGGAAAATAGCAATCAATGTATTTGAAACATGTGTTTAATATTTCAATATATTTCGGTATTAAATGCGCTTATCAAGAAAGAGAATTTAAAATGAATAGGAAGAAGATTTGGGTTAAACATAAAAGTCGAATTCGTCAATTTAAATTATACGTTATGCATATAGCGTAGGTGTGTATTATTTCAACGTCCCTTTACGGACTGAGTTCAAATCCCGCCGAGGTTAACTTTGCCTTTCTTCCTTACGGGCTCGATAAAATAAAGTACCAGTAATGCACTAGATAATTGTTGGCCTTGTGCCTAAAGTGGAAACAGTTATTTCAACGGGGAGTAGATTATAGTATGTCTGATTTGTTCGTTCCGTCTCAGTGAATTATAAGACCTGTTTCGTGTTTTGAAAACCCTAGACACAGGGGTTCATATCTTGATACATGTAGATATATTATGTGTGTGTGTGTGTGTGTGTGTGTGTGTGTGTGTGTGTGTTTAATTTAAAAGTGAGGTGAATTAAATTGCTAAGGATTTTACCAATTACAAAATTTCTCTCAAATGCAGGTTGCACAATAATTCTGACACAGTGAGAGAAAGGAGATCATTTCAAATGTTCACATCTTGATACACGTAGACCTGATTTGGGAGTGTATTTTTTAAATTTTAACGTGAGGTGTAATATATTGCTAAAGATTTACCAACTACACAATGACCTTCCAATAAGGGCTGTACAATGATTCTGATAGACAGAGGTGGGTATTTTAAAGCTGGTCTTTAAAAAGATTCACTAATGTTCATTGTGCTAAATGTCTAAGAATCCATAACATTATATTCCATTGTTGTGAGTTCGAGTCTCGGACCGGGCTTTGTGTGGTGTCCTTGGGCAAGACACTTTATTTTAATTTGCTCCAGTTAATTCAGCTGTAGAAAGGTGTCGCGACGTAACTGGTGCCAAGCCCTATCGACAATTGGCTATCCTTTGGACAACACCGGTGGTGTGGAGAGAGGAGACTGGTACATATGGATGACTGTTGGTCTTCCACATACAACATTGCCCGAATTTGTGCCGCGGATGGAAACTTCCTAGGTGCAAATCATATGGACATTCGTGACTGAAGGGGGTCTTTACACTTTTATACTTTACCCTATATTCCATTACATGTAGGCGACGTAAAAGTATTGGAGCTGTAACATATTGTCAAGTAAATACAAGCGACACACAGGACAGGATCTTCCGGAATAAGAAGGGTAAGGATAATCAACAACGGAAATTATATAATTATTGTTTCTACATTTGGCACAAGGCCAGCAATTACTCCAGTGTATTACTGGTACTTTATTTTATCGACCCCGTAAGGATGAAAGGCAAAGTTAACCTCGGTGGGATTTGAACTCAGTCAGTAAAGGGACGTAACTGTGGTGCAAAGAATGGCGTCTGACCCTCTACCGATACTGCCAATCCACCGCCCTCAATCCTCCGGAAACAATATAATTATGAGAGAGAGAAAGGATATTTTAAAGTTTGTTTTTAAACAATTGTTAAGATTGAACGTGTAATATATCGTGAAGTATTTACTCACCATAAACAGAAATTTCCACTATATAGAAGAGGCTACAGATTCAATAAGGAATTAATTAACTGCTTTTAAAGCAGTCCTTTTTCCTTGGTATGTCTCTTTTCTGTTACTTTCTCTCTCTCTCTCTCTCTCTCTCTCTCTCTCTCTCTCTCTCTCTCTCTCTCTCTCTCTCTCTCTCTCTCTCTCTCTCTTTCTCTCTCTCTCTCTCTCTCTCTTTATATATATAAACCAATATGGATTACTGAACTAAATATTTAAAATTTTTAATATTCATGACATCAGATAACGTTACCTAGTGTCTTGCCTAATAGTCAGATAATGTAAGCTGAACATAGAAATACGTATTAAGAAATTGTGCAACATTGAAAGAAGATATATATCAGAATCCGTCCTTCTTAAATGTATACATACATACCTCTTTGCGTTGTTTCACCCTTCGTGTCTGTTTACATGTTTCTCTCTCTCTCCCCTTTTATTATCCCAATAACTTATTTTAGTTATTGTTCGACCTAGGCTAAGATATCTTGTCTCTAATGCGAAGAAATACCGATGATTCCCAGCAGACAACTGACGATGGATATTACCCTCTTTCTCCCTTAACTTTTATTTTCATTATATATATATATACACACATTGATGCGACGAATATAGTTGTTTATGAGCGGCCATGTTTTAATTTAGATATCTCGTTGAAGATTATGATTGCTAAAGCAAGGATTTAGATATTTTGAAAATCAATCAATATTTTCGTTTGAAACTTATTTTCTTGTTGTTGTTGTTTGTTGTTTGTTTTTATTTTTCATTTTGTTGCTTTTTATTTTCATAAGAATTAGTACCTTGAAGGTTTAACATTTCCAAGTTATCTTTTTTATCTCTTCTTTCATGTATTAAGAATAAACTTCTTTTACTTCTTCATCATTATGTTCTTTTTATTATTCTGGTTCTCCTTATTCTACCCCCCCCCCCCTCTTCTTCTTCTTCTTCTTCTTCTTCTTCTTCTTCTTCTTCTTCTTCTTCTTCTTCTTCTTCTTCTTCTTCTTCTTCTTCTTCTTCTTCTTCTTCTAATTAGTATCATCATAAGAAGAAATAAATAGACGAGAATAAGAAAAAGAAGAACGGAATAGCTACATACACATTATTATTATTATTATTATTATTATTATTATTATTATTATTATTATTATTATTATTAATAGATATATCGTCGCCTAAAATCATACACATTTCGTTCAATTGGTGTTCATATTTTTTTTAAATAGTTCTTCAGAATTTAAGGAAGACACTACAGAACACGTATCTCCATTACAATATTCTATTAAATTATAAACGCCAGAGTATTGCTGTTGAAGAAGATATATGTAACCCTATTCAAATGTCACATTTACATAAATCTCCAAAATGGCTGACTCAATACGCACTGATTTGAATTCAGAACGTATAGGGAAGTAACTCTATGACACAAAGCACGGGCTCCGACCTTTAACTGGTACTGCCAATCCACCGCCTTAATCATAACAATAATTGTTTCTAATTTAGGCACAAGGTCAGCAATTTAAAGTAGAGGAGAAAGTCGATTACACCGACCGCAGTGCATTACTGGTACTTTATTTGATCGGCCCCGTAAAGATGAAAGGCAAAGTTAACCTCGGCCTGATTTGAACTCAGAACGCATAGGGACATATCTGTATGTCGCAATGCATGTTATCCGATCCTCTATCGGTACTGCTAATCCACCGACCAAAACATCATCAACAACAACAACAGCAATGATAATATTAATAGCTTCTTATTTAGTTAACAAGGTCAACAAACTTTGCGGAGTGGAAAGTCGATTAAATCGCCCCCATTGCATTACTGGTACTTTATGTTATCGACCCCGTAAGGATGAACGGCAAAGCCCACCTCGGCCGGATTCGAACTCAGAATGTAAAAGGTAATAACTCTATGCTGCAAACCATGGTGTCTCACGAACTACCAATTCAGCCAATCGCCTACCCTTGATAATAATAATTGTTTCTACCTTTGGCACAAGGCCAGCAATTATTCCAGTGTATTACTGGTACTTTATTTTATCGACCCCGTAAGGATGAAAGGCAAAGTTATCCTCGGCGGGATGTGAACTCAGAATGGTAAGGGCCGTAACTCTATGCGTCAAAGCAATGCGACCGACCCCCTACCGATACTGCCGATCCACCGCCCTTGATAATAATAATAATGATAATTACAAAAACAACACGAGCAACAACATCATCAGTAGTAACATTAAAAA
>OZ024759.1:34030526-34038026 GCA_964016885.1 Eledone cirrhosa | reverse complement strand
CAGGCAGTTATTGCCGAGGGGGCAGTTGTCAGGATAGGTGCAGTTACAGTTGTGTACGTTGGGTTTTCTCTGGAGTAGTATTGCGGACGAACTTAGGTGTGGTTTATTTATGTTCTGTAGTGTATTGTCTACTGTTTTTTTGGGGTTCTTTGTACTTAAGTTCTTAGTGTTTTCGTTTAACCTTCTAGTATTGATCTTTTTTATGTGTTGTTCAAGGTTTAACGCTGTAGAGTATGACAGTCTTATAGTGGTAGGGTTTAGGATTTTGTGGTATTTGTGTGATGTGGGAAAATGTCTTTTAATTATTTTAAAGAAGAGTACTGGTAAATTTGTACTAATGGAGCTATTGTATTCGGGGTTATACCATAAGTACTCTTTGCATCGCTTTCTATTAGTTTTGTTTGTTGGTTTACTGGTGTGCATACTATGGTAGTAAGTGTGGTTTGGTGTTGTGTTATTATATCTACCTATGTGGGATTTATTTTGGGTGTTTTGATTGTTCCCATCTATGTACTCTATTTTGTTGAGGTAGCCTGCTTTACTAAGGGCGTTATCGTAGTACTCGGCGTGTTCCTTAAATACTTGTATGTTAGAAGATAGACCCGAGATTCTAAGGGAAATATTTTTAGGGATAGATTTAATTATAGAGATGGGGTGGTTAGACCCAACATTTACGTATTTGAGATTTTCATTCAATTTATGAAACGGTTTAATCAAACCAGAGTTTAAATTGAGTGTGACATCCAGGAAGTTAACTACTTTAAGGTTGTATTCATATGTTATAGTTAGTCCTATTTCGAGTAGTAGTTTTCTTATATCTTTGCGTAGTTTTTCTAGTTTTTGGTTATTAAGGTTTTTAGCTAGGAGGAGAACATCGTCGCGGTATATTCCGCCGTGGAGATTGCTGAATTTTTCCTGGAGTCTAAAGGCGATAAATAACCCCACAATATCAGTTATTTCCGCCGAATCGTTAGAGCCCATTGTTATGTCAAAGTTAGAGGGTCTATCTTTACGTACCCAATAACTGTTCTCAAATTTGACTATAGTTTTCCTAGCTTCTAATATAATCTTAATTTCATCGTTTGTAAGGTCGGAGTTATCCTTAGCAAACTTAATGGCTCTATTCAAAGTTTCAGGTGATATCGATGAGTAATATTCATCGATATCAAACTGGATAAACTTAGATTTATTCTTATTGCTAATGCTATTAAACCATCTTATTGCTTCTTGGGTCTTCCCCCAGAGTTTAATATATATATATGTATCTATATATGTATATATATATATATATATATATATATATATATATATATATGTGTGTGTATCTGTATATATATATATATATATATATATATATACAGATACACACACACATATATATATATATATATATATATATATATATATATACATATATAGATACATATATATATATATATATATATATATATATATATATATATATATATGTATATATATATATATATATATACATATATAAATTCTCATATATATTATATTGTATTATATTAGTTCTCTTTCTCTCACCCACCCTCTCTCTATATATATATATATGTAATATATTTATATATATATATAATGGACATATACTATATGATATATTCATTCATTTAATACATATATCAATATACACACACACACATATATATATATATATATATATATATATATATATATATATATATATATATATATATATACACACCATATGTTTTCTCCTAAGCCATTTTAACTATCATTCCTATCTCACTCTAATTATATCTCCACTTCTCTCTCTCCTCCTCTCCCTCTCTTTCTATCCTTGTCTCTCGCTCTCTCTGTCTCCCTCTCTCTCACTCTCTTCTCTATTCAAGGTCAGCTGGCATGTTCTATTATTTACCTAATTTTATGCCAATATCCTTCTACTGAACCTGAGGACTCCGCGTCCTTTTGATTTCTGTCAGTCAGACTTCATTCACATATTTTTATTGTATTTCTCTTTTCTGTATAATTTATTTCGTTTTCCCATTTTTTTTTCCTATTTTATTTTATCTTTTTCTCGCACTTCCATGAAATTGTTAAATATCTTCACAAGTATTTTCTGAATACCCGTTAAGATATTATATGTTTTATTCAAAATGTTGGCACCTGGTCAATTAGTTACATCGTTCTACCACTTGCTGGTGCATTGCGGTTCCTAGTTTGCTTAGATTTCTGTCTTTTTTATTTTCTAATGTATATATATATTTTTTTGTTTCTGTTAAACCTTTTGCATCATAGCTACTCCAGTGTGTCCCTGTCATGTGTGTTCTCAGTCCGTATACAAGTTCACAACAAATTAAACCCTTTATTTACAAAGATAAAACTATAAAGTCCAATCAAACAGCTATAAATATGACCTACATCGGTCGAAAAATAGACTTTTGTTTTCTAAGGTATGGTTTTTTTTGTTAAACTTCTTTCATCATATTTACTTGTGCGTGTCCATGTCATGTTGTTCTCAGTCCGTACACATGCACAAAAAGGCCTGCTTTACTAAGATAAAGCCATACTACTTAGTCAGCTATATATATCAACTACGTCAAACGAAAAATAACTAACTATGGTGTTGAATAAAGCAATGAATAATTTAGACTTACATACATATAGAAATATATGGACGGGTATCTAGAATATCTTCCATCTTCGATCATTAATCTCATATTTTGAGATTGATCTGGATCTTGAAAAGGCCAGAAATAAATTATATATCTGCAACACTTCAGCGAGATTTTAACGTAGCCGCTTTTCTCCCTAGATATATCAGATAGATAGATATCTTTAGTCCTTATCTCATAACTCCTGATGGAGTCGTAAGGCAACGTTGTGGTATACGGCGTTTCTTGGACATTTCTTCCAGAAAAAGACTAGTAACTGAGAGAGAGAGAAAGAGAGAGAGAGAGAGAGAGAGAGAGAGAGAGAGAGAGAGAGAGAGAGAGAGAGAGAGAGAGAGAGAGAGAGAGAGAGAGAGAGAGAGAGATTTGGAGGCAGAATCGAACCCCAGTCCTAGACTGGTCCGTTTTCTATAGATCTGGAAGATTCCATTCTAAACATTCCCCCGATGTCTCTGTTGTGTATATTACCTTCCTATATCTAGGTCAGCAGCCCTGGTAATTTCCTCAAAGGTTATGTCATGGCTACTAGCGACAAAGGAAAAATATATAACAGAAATTATTCCAGAGATGGGTGTCTCTTTGTGCCTCGAAGCACTGCTAGAAGTAACAACCAAATCCACCATTAAAATGTTGCAGGAATGACTCATTGAGTTATGTAGTATTATGTGAATTGGCAGTATCGGTAGAGGGTTGGACGTCATGATTTCTAGCATGGTTACGTCCCTTTACAGTCTGAGTTCAAATCCCGCCGAGGTTAACTTTGCCTTTCATCCTTACGGGGTCGATAAAATAAAGTACCAGTAATGTACTGGGTATTTGCTGGCCTTGTGCCTGAAGTAGAAACAATAATATATCGTAAGAACGTCACAAAACATTCTTTGCTGTATATACCTACAAAGTTATATGTTCTGAAGTCAAATAACGGCGAGGTTAGCGTTGCCTTTCATCCTTACGGGTCGATAAAATAAAGTACCAGTAACACCCTGGAGTCAATTTGGTCAAATTGATCGACTTACTCCTCCCCACAAAAATGTGTTGGCCTTGTGCCTAAATTATAACCCGTTACTATAAAAAACATATGAGTTGTTATACTACATCAGCGGGGAAGAAAAAGACGAGCTTTTAAGCTGTCTATTATTTTCCTAAGCTTAGTCCAGGAAAAGGGGGAAAAATGTTCCTAAAAAATTCATTGATTTTGCTTTGGTTATAATTTTAATGATTTGTTATTGATATTTATTTTTTCATCTTCAATTTCGTTTTATTTAATCTTTTGGGAGGAAATGTTCTTTCGACATTCATAGATCTTCAACTTTGAGTTTCATACTTTGATGTCAAATAACAAAGCAACATATCTCCCTACCTCATGTTTTAAACGAGTTCACATTTGTTCTGTATAGTGGTTGTTGTTGTTGTGGTTGTTGTTGGTAATATTAGTATTCATCTAAATGATGATGATGATAGTGATGATGATGGTGGTGATGGTGATGATGATGATGGTGATGGAGATGCTTAAATCATTAGTTGTTTTATTTCCTTTCATATATGCCTCCTCACATCACCCAATAAACTTTCCTCTCCATATATTTAGTGTGTATATATATATATACAACTACACTTTAGCATATGTATATTTATAAATATATATGTACACACACAAACACGCACATATATATATTAAGTGTTTGTAGGTATTTATACACTAAATATATATATAAATGTGTGTTTGTTTATGGAATTATATATACACATGATTAATATACAAAGGTGTGTGTGTGTATATATATATATATATATATATATATATATATATATATATATATATATATATATATAGAGAGAGAGAGAGAGAGAGAGAGAGACTGGTAGATATATAAACATAGGTATATATAGGTATATACACGTGAGGGATGTTCGATAACTTTTTAAGCCCGATATGACAGCAGGAAGTAAACTCCTTTATGGTAGAGTATGTTTAGGAAGTAGCCAAATATCAAAACGATTGTAGGGGTCCCACCCCTACTCTTTGTGCGTGTTTAATATCTATAAAATGTATCTCTCTCTCTCTCCTTCTCTTTCCCTCTGCATTATATATGTGTATATATATATAGAGGGACGGAGAGATAGATATATATATATGTTATATATATAACCCCCCCCCCCCACGCACATATATATATATCAAGTAAGTATGTTTTGAAACAGTGAGCGAGTTTGAAATTAGAAAATATATAGCTTTCACCGTATTTTTAACTAAAGGAATTTTAGCTTGATAACGGGGTTTAGAACCCTCAGATAAATGGAAAAAGATGAGTATTGACGTACGTCAATACTCATCTTTTTCCATTTATCAAGCTAAAATTCCTTTAGTTAAAAATACGGTGAAAGCTATATATATATATATATGGTCGTTAAGTATGAAATTTGTAGAAATCTTTTTTCTACAAATTCCTACAATTTTCATACTTGACAACCCTATATATATATATATATATATATATATATATATATATATATATATATATATATATATATATATATATATATATATTATATATAAGAGTGAGAGAGAGAGAAGTAAACATATATATATTGCTGTACCACCTCAATGTCCTCCCCCTAATCAACATCATCGCCATAGAACTGGTCGTCACCAACATTACCATTATTCATAAGAATATTTGCATGCCTTACTGTCACAGCGTTGACGTGACTCAAGCAGTAACAATTAGACAAAACCTCATGAGCACATATGAGATGTAACGGAATATATTTTGAGGTCTGAGTTCACTGCCATACATTCGTGTGCCTTCCTCATAGGATTCAATTATAATTAGAATATTATTTCTTTACTTATATCTGTCAGTTGCACGCGGCCATACTGTTACACCTTTCGAAAGTGTTTTAATGAAATCTAGGAACAATATTAGCAATATGTGGTTCATATTTCTCGGCCATATGTGTTGAAAGTGAATCGTGATGACAGGTGATTTAGATAGAATTGCGGCCAGGTATTTATTTGTTTCTGAATACAACGAATCTCACTCTTACCTGATATAATCAAACACCTATTGAGAACCACACAGAGACACACATACATAAATATCCATATATATATATATATATATATATATATATATATATATATATTTATTAAATATATGTATTTTATTTTATTTTATTTTATAAATATATATTCAATTTTATTATTATTACTATTATTATTAATATATATACATATATATATATATATATAAACAATTAGTTATTTGGTTTGTTGATTATTCAACAGAGTTAATTTACAACATATTAGAAGCACCCAACGGTATTTTTTCCGCGTATCATTAATATCAATAATATATATTATATGTATGATGCATTATATATATATATATATATATATATATTTATATATATATATATATATATATATATATATATATATATATATATATATATATATATATATATATATATATATATATATATATAAGTAAGTGTGTTTTGAAAAAGCGAGCGAGTTTGAAATAAGAAATAGAAGCTTACGCCAGCCTATGTTTTGACTGAAGAAGTTTTAGACTGATAGTGGGGTTTAGAACCCTCTAAAGAATAGAAAAAAAGATGAGTATTGACGTTCTATTTCTTAGAAGGATAGAAACCTCACAATCAGTCTAAAGTTTCTTTACTAAAAAATATACAACGAAAGTTTATATATATACATAATAAATAGAAAGACCAAAATCCGAACAGGACTCGATAAGGATTGTATATATTGTCTTTTATTAAGCAACAGTTGTCACAGAAGACTCTTACCGAGAGACTTTGTAGAATTCACTGTAAAGTATGAAGTTATTATTGCTTTACTTCGGCATCAAAATTAAGAAGTATCAACATCGCAGATGCGTAACATTCCCAATTATATTTATCGAGCATGAGTCTTCCTGTTCCCAGCGCTGTATGAAACATATTATACATATATATATATATATATATATACAACATATGCATTTATACATACATAAAGAGTTATGTAGACATACACAGACATATATATATATATGTAAATATAAATATATATATATATATATATATATATATATATATATATATATATATATATATATATATATATATATATGTGTGTGTGTCTGTGTATTTGTGTGTGTGTGTATGTGCATATATATATATATATATATAGAAAGAGAAGGAAATAAATTATCTAAGAGTGGAAATTTCAGAAGCAAGCTAACAAATTCATCAAAATTATTCTATCCCCCAAGATAATTGCTAAGACAAATGTTAAGACTACAAATTGTTGTACATTCTTAAGTTTCCCATCTGTTTTCTAAAGCAAACTTTGAAATTATCGATCACATTTACCATTTCTATGTCCATGTGCCAAAGTTGGAATGTCTAGTTTCGTTTCTAACAACAGAATGTACGAGTTAAAATGAAAGGCAAAGAGAACGTTTTAATCTAAAACGTTTTCACAAGAGAATTAAAAGAGTTGGAATATTTTAACTTCTCAGGAGTAGAGGATTTCCTACTAGAAACATCATATATATATATATATATATATATATATATATATATATATATAATTAATACAATAACAGAGATAGTTTAAAGCTAAACTCTGACTAGTAACCATCTCACTCAACAAACATTAGGTTATATTAAAATATAAACCCAATTTAAGTGTTTGGGGTGCTAACAATATGTATAATGTGGAAAAGCCAGTTGTATTATTTTATGAGATTTAATTAAAGTTAAAGTATATCTATATATATATATATGTGTAGTAAGGTTACTAGGATGCGTCCATAGGCGGTATGCCTGTTGAGCACTC
>OZ024759.1:34015526-34025526 GCA_964016885.1 Eledone cirrhosa | reverse complement strand
ATTAGTAGTAGTAGTAGTAGTAGTAGTAGTAGTAGTAGTAGTAGTAGTAGCAGCAGCTGTATCAACAGCAAATATCGCCAATGGTATTGTAAGTGAAAGCTGTATGTGTGAATTACAGAAACAGTCCAGCTATGTTCACATTCTGCCGAGGTCAGCTTTGCTTTTCATCTTTACGGAAGCTATATACCCTCCCAGTTGATGATCTATGGTGGACCAGAAACACTAAATTGATGAGATGCTCCCGACATAATCATTCGACCTAATTTATATTCGAAATTAATTAAATATAAAACCAGTTGTAAATCAAGTTCTCCTTTATTCAGCTTCTCTGTTGCTACTTTTAGTTTGTTGTTGTTATTGTAGCTGCTGTTGGTGTCGTTGATGTAGCTGTTGTTGTCGTTGTTGTTGTTGTAGCTGCTGTTGTTGTCGTTGATGTAGCTGTTGTTGTCGTTGTTGTTGTAGCTGCTGTTGTTGTCGTTGATGTAGCTGTTGTTGTTGTCGTTGTTGTTGTTGTAGTTGCTGTTGTTGTCGTTGTAGCTTCTGTTGTTGTCGTTGATGTAGCTGTTGTTGTTGTCGTTGTTGTTGCGGTTGTTGATGTTGCTGTTGTTGTAGCTGCTGTTGCTGTTGTTGCTGTTGTTGTAGCTGCTGTTGATGTAGCTGCCGTTGTCGTTGTTGGTGTGCTGTTGCTGTTTTGTGGTTTGAAGAGTGGTTTTTGTTGGTTGTTGGTGGTTGCTGTTGGACGCTGCTATCTGTGTTTGGTGGTGCACTTGTTATTGGTGATTGGCGGTGGTGTTGATGGTTGGTTTTGGTGATTGTGTTGTTGATTGTGGCCGATGGATGTTTAGTACTGCTGCTATGGGTCTGCTGTTCACTGGTAATGAAGTTGAGATAAGAGGTGTTACCTCAGTTACCTGGTAGTGAACAGGGAACACTGTAATATATCTCCAGTGTTAGAACCTGAGATAAGGGGTGTTACCTCAGTTCACTGTAATACATCTCTAGTGTTAAAAAGCTGAGATAAGGGGTGTTAAATACATCTCTAGTGTTAGAACCTGAGATAAGGGGTGTTACATCGGTTCACTGTAATACATCTCTAGTGTTAGATGCTGAGATAAGGGGTGTTAAATACATATCTAGTGTTAGAACCTGAGATAAGGGGTGTTACCTCGGTTCACTGTAATACATCTCTAGTGTTAAAAAGCTGAGATAAGGGGTGTTAAATACATCTCTAGTGTTAAAAGCTGAGATAAGGGGTGTTACCTCGGTTCACTGTAATACATCTCCAGTGTTAGAAGCTGAGATAAGGGGTGTTACCTCAGTTCACTGTAATACATCTCCAGTGTTAGAAGCTGAGATAAGGGGTGTTACCTCAGTTCACTGTAATACATCTCCAGTGTTAGAAGCTGAGATAAGGGGTGTTACCTCAGTTCACTGTAATACATCTCTAGTGTTAAAAGCTGAGATAAGGGGTGTTACCTCGGTTCACTGTAATACATCTCCAGTGTTAGAAGCTGAGATAAGGGGTGTTACCTCAGTTCACTGTAATACATCTCCAGTGTTAGAAGCTGAGATAAGGGGTGTTACCTCAGTTCACTGTAATACATCTCCAGTGTTAGAAGCTGAGATAAGGGGTGTTACCTCAGTTCACTGTAATACATCTCCAGTGTTAGAAGCTGAGATAAGGGGTGTTACCTCAGTTCACTGGTAATGAACAGGTAACACTGTAATACATCTCCAGTGTTAGAAGCTGAGATAAGAAACAACTAAACAACAAAAACAATAAAAATATAATGATCAATGATAATAATAATAATTTTAGTAATAATAAACCAATAATACATAGAAGACTACAATAAAAAGATAACGACAAAATCAATACCAGTAGAACAAATCAAACAGATCTGCAATATTATCTCATGTATTGTTTAGTTTAGATTCTTGAAAATAATTATTTCTAAAAAACAATGAAAATAAAGATTAAATTCTTGTGAATATATGTGGAGTTGTTTTGTAAACAAAGAGTATTGGCTGTGGGTGTGTGTATGTATGTTTGTGTATGTATATGTGTGTGTGCGCATATATATAAACATATGTATGTATATATATATATATGTATATATATTTATATATGTATATATATATATATATATATATGTATATATATTTATATATGTATATATATATATATATATATATGTATATATATTTATATATATGTATGTATATATATTTATATATATATATATATGTATGTATATATATTTATATATATATTTGTATGTATATATATTTATATATATATATATATATTTATATGTATGTATATATATTTATATATATATATATATTTATATGTATGTATATATATTTATATATATATATATATTTATATGTATGTATATATATTTATATATATATATATATATTTATATGTATGTATATATATTTATATATATATATATATATATATATATATATATATATATATATATATATATATATATATAGTTTTCTTATAGATATTTGTGTGTGAAAAATCATGTTTTTTAATGATATTCATTGTTTAACGAGTATTAGCAAGATTTCCTTTTGCGGAGATTGTCCTTGTTTTATCTGACTTCATTACGTGTTCAGTTCCGATTCTCGAAACTTGATTATGAGTTAATTTCACTTCCTATTTACATTAGACACTAATCAAAGGGTAAAAAATAATTACTTTATGTTGTATTTTTTCTCGTCTTTCTGTTTCCGTTTTAGTGCATACGTCTGTAAATTTTTCCCTTGTTCGCTGTAGATTAAATTCACATAAATACACATTTATGCATTCACACACTCATGTTATAAGACAAACGTACACATGTACATACAAACACGCACACATGCTCACACATACATGCAAACACACACACACACACACACCCACATATATATATATATATATATATATATATATATATATATATATATATATATATATATATATATTTATATATATATGTTTATATATATATGTCTATATATATATATACGTGTATATATATATATATATATATATGTATATATATGTTTATATATATGTCTATATATATGCGTTTATACATATATATAAATATAAACATACATATATATGCCGGGTGTCTCCAGAAATGTAGACACATTTATATTAGTATACTGTTTAAGTGTATATACGTTTTTGGGACACCCCGTATATGTGTGTATTTATATATATGAATATATATATATATATATATACATACAGAGAGAGGGAGACGAACATTCACATATACATACATGTGTGTAGAAGGAATTATGTATTTATTATAGTTCATACATTTACACAATTCTTTGTTCTTTTTTTCAATTGAAGTTTTTTCTTTATTTTTATGAATCTTTACTATGTAGCCCTGGGTAGGTATCTCTCAGTACATTTGTATTATTAGAATATCAACGACTAAATTCACGCGTCTAGATATTAAGAAAAAACTGAATCTATGGTAAAAATGAAACAAATTTAGAAAAAATAATTTTTGTAGATTAAAGGAAATGCTTAAAATGTGTTAATTTTAGTTTTTACTATGTGAATTTTATAGTTTGTGTTCTGATTCTCTTTTCTAGTTGTTGTTTTCTTTCATAAATTTAGTTTATTTTTCCCTCTGTCGCCTGATATTCTTTCCTATTTATTTGTAAGCTTTACAATGCAAGAATTTAGAAAATGAATCATACTAAAAATTAGAAACAAAATGCAGAATTACATAACGCAATTTTACTTTATTTCCTTAGCTTCTATTAGTGCACATCGGTAAGTTAGTATTCTTGAAGAGGTGGAATAAGTACTAAAGTGGAACTGCACGTACACTCACATATACATTCAAACATGTAAACAGACATGGATACATTCACATACATACACACACATATATATAATAATAAGTGTTATATATAATAAATGTGCAAATGGATCTGTGTTGGTAGAATAAATAATTCTGAGCATTACATATTCATAAGGTGGGAACCTTCTTTCCTCTTTCCAATATAAAGTGTGAAAGTAAGACTTATTGTATTTCTGTTTGTTGTCACATTGGACTATATATATATATATATATAAATGAAAACTTCGGGATCCCGATGGCTGATCTCAGATAGTTTCACCAGCTAGATCCGAACAGTTCGGATCTAGCTGTCGAAACAGCCGGAGCTCAGCCAACAGGGTCCTGAATCAGTTCATATATATATATATATATATATATATATATATATATATATATATATATATATATATATAGGAACGAGTAGGACCCCGATGGCTGAGTTCAAGCCGTTTCGACGGCTAATTCTGGACGTATTATTGAGTATTGAGTATTACGTATTGAGTACTTTGGTGCGTTATGGTCCACTTGGTTCCTTACCACATTTCCTTCGTTATGTATATATATATATATATATTTCAATAATTGTTTCTACTTTAGGCACAAGGCCAGCAATTACCCAGTACATTACTTGTACTTTATTTTATAGACCCCGTGAGTGTGTGTATATGTATATATATAAATAACGTAAATATCTATGTATACCTGAATATATATATATATATATATATATATATATATATATATATATATATATATAACATTCATTCATGAGAATACATTGTCTCCACATAAAACTCCAACATCAACGTATATAATCTTTTGAGTTCACTTAAATCTCTTCTAGTCGGAAGCCACGAAGTATTTTAGCTTTACTAACTATATATGTAAGTCTTGAAGCTTCACAAACATTATTGAATTAACGATAATCTTTTGAAATCATTCACTTCTGAAACTATCTTCAGGCTATTTGTGGAAAGTTCTTTGTGTCCTGACTTAACTCACGTTAGTCTCTAATCAGTTTTGCTTAGAAGCTCTACCCAACACAAAGCTTTCCAGAATAGTCAAATGAGTTTTCACTGATTATTGTTGCGGAAGCTGATACAGAGGTTCAATTGGAAAGAACATATACGTATATATATATATATATAAATATATATATATATATATATATATATATGTATATATATATATATATACAGACATATATATATATATATATATATATATATATATATATATATATATATAATATATATATATATATATATATATATATATATATATATATGTATATATATATATATATATATATATATATATATATATATATATATATATATATATATATATATATATATATATATATATATGTATAAGTATATATATATATATATAAATATATATATACAGACACACACACATATATATATATATATATATATATATATATATGTGTGTGTGTGTGTATATACGAACACGGATATAATTATATACATAAATACATATATATGTGTGTGTGACTTTGTATACATGTGTATCTCTATGTAAGTGTGGTACATGATTATACTATGTATATACCTATCATTTATTTTAAACAGAGTGTATTTTATTGTAAGCTTAAAATGTGTGTATGTTCGGATGTGTTTATATATATATATATATATATATATATATATATATATATACATTGACAGGCTTTTATTGCAATGATATATACACTCGTATATTGTTTGTGTATGATGCGTCAATCTTCATTAATATCTCCTTCATAAAATTAACGATACGATTATATATATATAATATACATATATATATATATATATATGTATATATATAATATATGTATATATGTTATATATGTATATATATATTTCTTCTCTTGTTTTTTTTTTAATATATATATATATATATATATGCATATATACGAATATGTGTGTGCCTATGTAAATATATATATATATATTCATCTACGATCTACGTGTATATATAAGTATATATATATATATATATATATATATATATATATATATATATATATATATATTTATAAACACATATATATATTTATAAACACACACATATATATATATACAATATCTATTTATGAGAGTTACCGTATTTCTATATATGAGCGGCTTACGTCTTCCATTTCACATATAGTTATATATAATATACAACTGCACTTTGTTAGTTTCTTATTTTCATTCATAATTAAATTAATATCATATCTCTGTCCTTCTCAATGTATTTTGTTTTCCTAAACCGTCTTGTTGTTGTAGTTGTTGTCGCTACATTCTTATATTAACTCGGATATAATTATTCTTGTGGTGGTTGTTGTTGTATGATTTTATTATTTATTTATTAATATTTTTGTTTATATTTTCCTCTTCTATTGTATATATATTTATAATTAGATAAATTTAATTAGCAATGGAATTATTAATTAGCAGAATAGATCTTGTGAAAGCGCGTGGCTGAGCGGTTAGACAATTGGATTCGCAATTGTGAAGTTGTGAGATGCGTTATATCGAAATGGGAGATGCGTTATTTCCTTGAGCAAGACACTTTATTTCATGTTGCTCTTTCTGCCTGGAGATGCGACCGATAGAGACTCTCAGCAATCGGATAGAACAATGGAAACATTTCGGTTTCGGTCCGATTTGACGAAAGTCGATCAAGTGTCACTAGAGGTTGGTGTACTGGTGCTATCACAAGGGGCGTTAGACAACATGCTTGGCGTTTTATTGTCACGTCTGTTAACGTTCTCAGATCAAATCCTGCCGAGCGTAGCTTGACCATACATCCATACAAGGTCGAGAAAATGAAGTACCAGTGATGCATGAGGGTCTATTTATTCCGACTCCCCTCCCCTAAATAAAAAAAACATTAATATTCAGCACATTGGATGGGAATTATCGGTAGAGTGTCAGAAAAGATTCTTTCTGTCACAAGGTCACATCCAGTTACGTCCGGAGTTCAAATCTTGCCGGAGTTAGCTTTCCCATTTCATCCATATGAGGTCTATAAAATAAAGTACCGCTAACTCACTGATGAGGTCGTTATAATCGAATCCCCCCTCCATAAAATAAATTATTGGCCTAGATTCTAATTTTACAGACACAGTCGGTGACATTTTAATAAAGTCAACCTATGCAACCCTTTTATAACTCCAACAATCCACGCAGTTTGTCTTGGTAATTATCTAGTGACACCAAAAATAATGAAAAACTAAAGGGTGACCTCGGTGGCTTATGAACCATATCTTTTTTAATTTTACAGTCTTATTCGGTGACGTTTAACAACGACATCCTATTAACAAAGGCATCCCTTTAATAATTCTGGCAACCCACACCATTTTTCTTGGTCTATACTTATTTAATTAAAGAAAAGGTTCACTTAGATGGCTTATGAACCATATCTTTTTTAATTTTACGGTCTTCTTCGGCGTCATTTTATGAACGACAAGTAAAATAAGTGACGAAAGGTGAGAAAATAGTTCTTTTTTTCCTGTCATTATATATTAAGAATATTAAAAATGAATCAGAAACGTAGAGAATTGACATTTTAACGATGTGATGTTCTTTATCCAGTCTAGAATTAGAGGAAAAAATACATAATCTGCGACAGGGTTATAAAAAATATTCTTGGCGCATTGAAATGTGATTTGAATCTTACAGCTGTCATAAAGTTAACGTGGTCTTTCTAATTACTTTCATGGAGCCATACTCTTTCTCTCTCTTGCTCTCTCTCTGACACTCTTTCTCTCTCTTGCTTTATCTCTGTCACTCTTTCTCTCTCTTGCTTTATCTCTGTCACTCTTTCTCTCTCTTGCTCTATCTATGTCACTCTTTCTCTCTCTTGCTTTCTCTCTGTCACTCTTTATCTCACTCTCTTTATCTCTCTTAATCTCTCTCTATCTATCTATCTATCTATTTATCTCTCTCTCCGACGCTTTTTCTGTCACGCTCAGCCACCCACTATTTCTCTCTCTCTCTCTCTCTCTCTCTCTCTCTCTCTCTCGCTTTTGATCGCTTTCGTTCACTTGCTCGTTCTCTTTTTCTCACTCTCTTACTCGTTCTCTCGCTCTCTCTCTCTTGCTCGCTTTCCCACTCACTTTTACTGTCTTTCTCATGCTCTCTCTCCATCTCTTGCTCTCTCACATTTTCTCTCCCACACATACTCTTTCTTTATCTCGATCGCACTCTCCCCTTCTTTCCCTCGCTCTGTCTTTCCTTCTTCCTCCCCTTCTCTCTCACACACTCTCTTACTCCCCACCCCTTCCTCAATCCATTCCTGCTCCTCTCGTCTTACACATCAATACTACCATCTTTCTATTTCATACAAAACCACGTACATTCGCACGATATTTGTTTTCTACGTTGCCGGGATGAGGAAACAAATAACTATTTGTCACAATTATTTAACTTATGATATTTATCAGAAAGTTCATCATTTTATCTGGCATCTGCTGTCTCCTATCAATGTGCTTCTTTCTTTATCTTTCATTAGTAATTACTTCAATATGATATTTTTTCAATTAACTTCTCTCCTTTCTATCCACTTTTCTCGGTATTTTAAACTCCATATTTCTACCATCACTCATCCTCTTTCTCTTTCTCCTTCCCCCTATCTCTCTCTCTCTCTCTCTCTCTCTCTCTATATATATATATATATATATATATATATATATATATATATATATATATCTGTCACTCACTCTTCCTAACTGTCTCTCTCTATATTTCTCTTTCTCTCTCTCTCTCTGTCACTCACTTATCCCCACTTTCTCTCTATCTCCCTGTCACTCATATATTCTCGCTCGCTCCCTCTGACTCATATATTCTCGCTCGCTCGCTCCCTCCCCCTCTCTCTCTCTCTCTCTCTCTCTCTCTCTCTATCTATCTATCTATCTATCTATATATCTCTCTGTCACTCACTTATCCCCACACTCTCTCTATCTCTATATATCTATATTTCTCTCTATCTCCCTGTCACTCATATATTCTCTCTCTCTCTATCTATCTATCTATCTATCTTTCTGTCACTCACTTATCCCCACTCTCTCTCTATCTCTATCTATCTATCTTTCTCTCTATCTCTCTATCTCTCTATATATCTATCTCTCTGTCACTCACTATCTCTCTCTGCTATTCACTGGTCCTCTCTTATTTCTACCACCTCGCTCATTCACACTCTGCTTCTATATCACACAGCCTATCTCTCACTCCCACACATCCTATTTTATTTATTACCCCCTCTCTCTCTGTCTATGTATATATCTCACTCACCCTCTCTTATTTACCCCTCTATCTCTCTATGCCCCTCACATATCCCCTCTCTCAATCACCCACACATCCTCTCTCTCTCTCTCTCTCTACATATATATATATATACATAGATATCTTTCATTCTCTCTCTCACTGACACTCACTAATCCTCTCTATCTGTCTTTTCCCTCTGGTTGTTTCTCTCTCTGTCTCTGTCTATTCCCTCTCTTTCTCTCTCTCAACTATATACCTACACAACCATTCACACATTCATCATTCATATGCATCTGTTAGATGAGGGGGGGGGGGTATTATTTCTCAGATTTGGGGGTTTCTTTAATTGTTTTACTTTCTTTAATGCATTTCTTCTTTCCTCATTTTCTTCTTCGTTTTCTTCATTTTCTTTTTTGTTCTTCTATTTCTCCTTGTCCGTCTGATGATGTCCCACCGGTACGATTGCTGTTGTACTGATAAGAAAACAGCTCGACATCAGTGTCGCTGAATTACATACGCAATAAATACGATATTGTAACATCTACCTCAACGTATATTATACATATATATACATATATATATATATATATATATATATATATATATATATATATATATATATATATATATATATATATATATATATATATATATATATATATATATATTCATAATATTAGCAGTAGTTCAAATATTGAAAAGATATAATTTAGTCCAAACCAGTTGATGCAACATACAAGATTCGTAGGAGCCGAGTATATCATTGTGAAGTATATATATCGCAGTAGGGGAGAATAGATTTATTGAGAGTAGAGATTTTCTTGTGTTGAATAGATAAATGGCCATATTTCTTTAAAGGACCCCATGTTA
>OZ024759.1:34008026-34010526 GCA_964016885.1 Eledone cirrhosa | reverse complement strand
TTAACCATCTTTTGATTTTATATTATATATATATATATATATATACGGGGTAACAAATAATAGTTAAATGCAGTCCACTTAGGTATAGTCCAGTTATGGTATTACAGGTAGTGGATTTATACATATATATATATATATATATATACATTTATATATATATATATATGTGTGTGTGTGTATGTGTGTAACCCGGTTTCAATGCGGGATCACTAGAGTGAGTAAGGTACTCAATACATAGCACATTCCTGATGATTTCCTTCGAATGAAACAGTTCTAGATATGTAGAAGTCATTTCTATATTAAACACACACACACACACACACACACACACACACACACACACACACATATATATATATATATATAATGCAAATGGAGGTTCACCATAATCAAATCTCTGCCTGCAGCTAAGCTAACGATGCAATCCGAATGTGTAGCTAAGCACTCAATAAGGTATTTTACCTTAGAGGAACAACATTACGTTTAGACAGGTAGGCAAATTGAAGATTGAGACCGGTAAACCAGCCGCAGGACCAAAGCAACGAGAAAACCGACTCAAATGAAATCTGTATATATGCTCGGTGCATCAACATAACATTATTCGTACCACTTGGCTTGAAGGCTAACCATGGATTACTCGGATTGTCATCTAGATCGATTAATTAAATCTTTGGAAAAAGAATTACATATATATTATATATATTATATAATATTATATTATATAATATATAAGGCGGTAGATTGGTAGTATCGGTAGAGAGTCGGACGCCATGCTTTGACGCATAGAGTTACGACCCTTGCCAATCTGAGTTCAAATCCCGCCGAGGTTAACTTTGCCTTTCATCCTTACGGGGTCGATAAAATAAAGTACCTGTAATACACTGGATAATTGCTGGCCTTGTGCCAATAGTAGAAACAATTATAGTATATCAGTTATTAGATATATATATTTTATAACTTTGATAAGTTTGATAGGTTTCGGCTAGTAGTGGTCAAGGCCATGTCTAACTTAATAGCACCAGCAGGGAAACCTTTTCAAATCAGAAGTTAGACACCACGGCCCGCTAAAGTAGAGAGTTATTGTTTACGGAAACGTATAGCGGTATAGGAGGCGTATCCGGGATTTCTTGAATGAATGGCTCCAAAGTCTTTTTGAATGTTGTGGGGGGTCTCTTTCTGTTTGTTTCAATGAGTTTTGTTGTAATGTTAAAGCGAGTGGGACCAATTGATGTGAAATAATTGTGATGTCATATTATAAGATACGGGTATTTTTTGTTGTTGTGGGTGGTTAGCATGGGCCAGTAGAGGAGTAGCATGTCAAATGTACAGAGAATACTTATAATATGCACTAAGCAAATGGAGTTCATCATAAATTACTATCTGTACAAAACCTAAGCTATACTGAGGAATTGTATATGTATGCACACACGCACAGACAAACACACTCAACGACTCACATACATACCCACACTCACATATACCTACACACAGACACACACACAAGACAGACTCACACACATACGCACTGTGCGCGTGTGTGTATATCTAGTTATATACATACACATATATATTCATGTGCTGTGATACTGAGAATATTTTCAGGAATGGACAGAGCAGTATAAGATTTATTGCCAAATTACCATTCACCATTTCTGCAGTAGTAGTGGCAGTAGTAGTGGTAATAGTAGTAATAATAGTAGTAGTAGTAGTAGTAGTGGTAGTAGTGATAATTGTATTAGTGGTAGTAGTAGTAGTAGTAGTAGTGGCAGAGGTAGTGGTAATAGTAGTAATACTAGTAGTAGTAGTAGTGGTAGTAGTGATAATTGTATTAGTGGTAGTAGTAGTAGTAGTAGTGGTGGTCGTCGTCTTGTCGCCATTGGTGTTGATGGTGTTGGTGTTGTTGCTGTGGTAGTAGTAGTAGTAGAAGTAGTAATTTTAGTAGTAGTGGTAGTCGTATTTGTGTTAGTAGTAGATGTAGTAGAAGTAGTAACTGTAGTAGAAGTAGTAGTAATAGTAGTAGTAGTAGTTGTGTTAGTAGTAGATGTAGTAGAAGTAGTAACTGTAGTAGTAGTAGTAGTAGTAGTGGTAGTAGTAGTAGTAGTAGTAGTAGTAGTTGTGTTAGTAGTAGATGTAGTACAAGTAGTAATTGTAGTAGTAGTAGTAGTAGTAGTAGTAGTAGTAGTAGTAGTAGTAGTGGTACTAGCACCACCAGCAGTGCTAGTAGTATTAGCAGTGTAGTAGTAATACTTGGTGCCGTTGATGCCATTGTCGTCGTCGTTGTTGTTGTTGTAGAGAATCACTACAAAATACAGAGCGACAAAAACGAGATGAAGTTTAATATGATTCTCTGTACTAAACTTTGATAGCCTTAATTGTTTAATGACGTCTAGAGTTGATTAATAAAAGTGCACAATGTGTAAAATATTTTGTATGGAAGACCAGGCGGACACAAATATAATGGACATGAAACAAGGAATACATATAATTAACACCAGTCTAT
>OZ024759.1:33995526-33998026 GCA_964016885.1 Eledone cirrhosa | reverse complement strand
GATGTTGACTTGTTCTTTTTTGTAAATTTCATCTTGGTTAAGAGAGTGGGACTGGCTTTGTGCAGTGCCTTTGCTCACTATAAAAGCTTCACGGAACAGGCATTGCTTTATATCTGGAGATCTCTATGCACTTGTCGTCACATGGTACCATGGGCCCAGCACTATGTGTCAATAATTGTCAAAAGTGTAGTGTTTGTACCACAGTTTTCAAGTCGCTGGCTGGACTAAAAAGTCACACTCGTTCAGCGCATTGGTAGGGGTTCTCCTACATGGATATAAAGTAGTGGCCGTACTCGAAAACGAGTTGGCAGCCACCATATGTATATATATATATATATATTATATAAATATATATACATACACACAGACTTTCGAAATCGTCGATTGTAAACAGCAATAAGAATTCTATGATTTAATTATATATCTTAAATTATACATTAATTCTTGATTTATCGTGAATCGTTAAAGTGGAAATATGGCGACATTCTTTACACCTTAAACCAGGCTGTTTGTTGAATGAAGGTATCAGGGATGACATTATAAATACCTGCGTAACGACATAAGGTGTCATGGTGGCTTTTTAAAAATAGATTGTTGGCGTCTTTAATATTTTCGGATTATTTGAGTCTTTTGAATTATTTGTTGTTTAGGAAGTTTCTTAGTTTTTTTTAAGATGCATGGCTTTGTGGTTAGGGTATTAGGTTCCCAATCTTAAGGTTGGGAGTTCGATTCCCTGCGGCGCGTTATGTACTTGAACAAGACACCTAATTTCATGTTCCTGCAGTGTACACTTAGATGGCAAGCATGAGATGTACCTGTAGTTCGTATGGCCAGGTTTGTCACATTCACGCTGAATCTCCCTGATAATTACGTCAAGGGTACACGTGTCTGTGGAATGCTCAGCCTTTGCCGAGAAACAGAAGGACAAGACAAGTAACGTAAGAAAGAAAGAGAAGAGATAGTTGATGGAAAGTGAGAACGATAACAATAAACAATTAATGTAAAACTGAAAGAAATGAATGTAATCCGAAGGAAAAAGTAAAGACTGATAAAAAATGAGAGAAATATTGTAAGGAAAGAAAAAAGTGAAGGAAAGAGAGAAGGAAAGGAAGAAAGAAAGACAGAAAGAAAGAAAGAAGGACAGACGGAAAGAGAGAAGGAAATGAAGAAAGAAAGAAGGAAAGAAGGACAGAAAGAAAGAAGCCATTGATTTGATTTAATTGAAGATTGAAGGAGTGAAACAAACATGGAAGACAGAATAGAGATATTTTTTGGTCTTAATGAGGGAGAATTAATGTGAGGAGGATGGGGAGGGGGATGTAGTGGTGGTGGTGGTGCTAGTGGAGCTGGTGGTGGTGGTAGTGAAGGGTGCGGTTGTGGTGAAGGTTGTAGTGGTGGAAATGAATGTGGAGGAGGAGGTGGTGGAGGTGGTGGTTGAGGAAGAGTAATGGCGGGAGGTGGAAGTGTAGACGATGGAGTCGGAGGTGGTGAAGAAGGAGGTAGACGTGTTGAAGGTGGAGAAGGATGAGGAAGAAATGAGGAAGACGGAGGAAGGAGGCATGGGGGAGGGGAGGTATGCTTGTTGAAGAGAGGAAGACGGTGGTGGTGGAACATGATAATAATAATGATGATAATGACGATATTTGTTTCTACATTTTGGCACAAGGCCAGCAATTATCCCAGTAGATTACTAGTACTTTATTTTATCGACCCCGTAAGGGTGAAAGGCAAAGTTAACCTCGGCGGGATTTGAACTCAGATCATAAAGGGAGGTAACTCTATGCTTCAAAGCAGTGCGCCCGACGCTCTATCGATACTGCAATGATATTGAAGTAGTGGAGGTGTAGGAGGAGAGAAAAGACAGTGGAGCAGACGGAGGTGGAGTAGAGGAACAGGTAAGTCGAAGATTAAAGAAAGAAAGATGGAGGATGGGTGGAAGCTAATGTAAACAGTTTCTAAGATGTATCACGTGCAAATATCTATTGCATCTGATGACAAAATCAAAGATATCTTCATTGAGCTGGCCTCGTTTTCAGATTGTTTATCTTATCAACGAGTAGCATCTCCTGCAGCAGCTGATAATAATCTGTTAGTAGTTACCAATATCACCAGCAACACCAACTGCTACCACTACCTCATCCACCACCACCTTCTAAGGCATAAATTATATTGTTACTGATAAATCTAATGCTGCTGCTGCGGTTGATTGTGTTGTTGTGATGACTGCTGTGTACCCGTGCGGTTGCTGCTGCTGCTACTACTACTACTGCTACTACTATTACTACTACTACTACTACTACTACTACTACTACTACTACTACTACTACTACTACTACCAATACCACCACTAATACTACTGCGGCTAATATATTGTGTGTATATACGTATATATATATATATATATATATATATATATATATATATATATATATATATATATATATATATGAGAGAGACGTATATATATATTGTGATATAAAATAACAAGGACGTTTGGTTA
>OZ024759.1:33985526-33990526 GCA_964016885.1 Eledone cirrhosa | reverse complement strand
AAACCTTGCATTCGTGAGATTTTTATGGAATAATAATTGTTTCTACTTTTGGCAAGAAGGCCAGCAATTATGCCAGTGTATTACTGGTACTTTATTTTAAAGGGCGGTGGATTGGCAGTATCGGTAGAGGGTTGGACGCCATGCTTTCCAGGATAGTTCCGTCCTTTTACGATCTGAGTTCAAACCCCGCCGAGGTTGACTTTGCCTTTCATCCTTACTGGGTCGATAAAATAAAGTACCAGTAATGAACTGGGTAATTGCTGGCCTTGTGCCTAAAGTAGAAACAATTACTGTTACTTTATTTTATCGACACCGTAAGGATCAAAGACATAGTTAACCTCGGCGGCATTTGAACTCAGACCATAAAGGGCCCTAACTCTTTGCTGCAAAGCATGGCGTCCACCTTCTACCGATATTGCTAATCCAATCGAATACTAATGATATTCGATTCGTTTGCAAGCAAACAGCGTCATTACACGATGTCCTTTAGATGACCAGGGCAGTGAGTACCCCAGAAACAATATTGTCGTTGACTAGAAACGATTCTTATATTATAATTATTCGAATGCAAGGGCGGTGGGTTGGCAGTATCGGTAGAGGGTTGGACGCCATGCTTTGCCGCAAAGAGTTACGGGCCTGTACGGTCTGAGTTCAAATCCCGCCGAGGTTAACTTTGCCTTTCATCCTTAAAATCGATAAAATAAAGTACCAGTAATACACTGAGATAATTGCTGGCCTTGTGCCAAAAGAAGAAACTATTATTATTCGAATGCATTTACATATCCGCTATGTTAGAGCGAAAGAACACATTCTAAAACAAAATATTGATTTATTTAAAGGCTACCCATATTTGAATTGTACAGGAAATGTTAAATATTTGAAAGCAACGATATCAGGCAATTTTTGTAGCTCCCTATATTTAGGATAAAATTTCCACCGGCATATTACTAGAAGACACTGTATATTTTCGACACTGTATAATTGTTGTTGCTCAAACCCTGACTTATTTCTTCTTAAATTTTGAAGTGTTGTTTTTTTTTAAGCCTGAAAGTGGTGAAAGGACCATGTAATACTTTATCTAAGCTATGTTTTGATCTAGGTTATTGTTTATCTCTTTTGAAATGGAGTGACAGTTGGTGATGTGTATGACTATGTTATCCATTCGATATTGAGTTCTAGGGTATTGTTGATTTGGGTGTTGTATTTGATTTATTATTATGGCTTATTTAATACTGAGATTGCTGATATCCCTATCCCTGTCTTCCATAGTGACACTTATATCTTAATTTAGGTGCTAGCATTTAAATATGTGTTTCCTGAAGGGTGTTGCGTGTCTGTTCTGATATTCAAGATTAACATGCAGCATTATTGAGGAAACATGGTTAGTAACACGCCACATACAGATAGACAAAAATGTCTAACAACTATATATAAATAACACGTCGAAGGGTTTTCACTTTTCGTCTTTTTGACATTCCGACACTGAAATATGAGTGGTTCAAAGACCCACCTTATGACTTTACTAAAATGTATATCTTACGAAGATGTCACAGTAATCTCCCAATTCAAGCCATAAGAATAACAACTAACATATTATATTCCGAAGTAGGTGGACTAAAAACGTAAATGCAGGCATCTCAAGTGTAGATGTCGGGAATGTATATTTGTAAAAGACTTGGAAACAATACTGCACAGTAAGAAATGCTCGTTCGCGGAATAAACTGCAAATAAAAGAAGCACATAAAATAACTCAGCTAACACACATACATTTGTAGACACACACATACACACTCATGCATATATATATATATATATATATATATATATATATATATATATAGTGAAATAAAATAACAAGGGCGATTGGCTACTTCACGATAATACACTCTGTCTAGCTCTACACTGAAGTGAACCTTAACATTGAGTAATCACTCGGGTGAACCTACAGTAACTCCAAGTTATACTCCATGGATATATATATATATATATATATATATATATATATATATATATATATATATATATATATATATATATATATATATGTATATATACATATCTGGTATACACATATATATGTATATACATAGAGAGAAAGAGAGAGAATCAGTTACAAAGAATGGCACACGTATATAAATGTGCATCAACTTATCTCTATATCCTTCCACAATCTAGCTATCTACCAATCTATCTATCTATCTATCTATCTATCTATCTATCTATCTATCTATCTATCTAGCTGTCTATCTATCTATCTATCTATCTATCTATCTATCTATCTATCTATCTATCTTTCTATCTACATATCTATATACCTATCTATGTATCTATCTATCTCTATATCTATCTACTCTCCCTCTCCCTCTCTCTTTCTCTGTCTCTCTCTCTCTCTCTATATATATATATATATCCCTATATTCGAGATTATGTGCGTGTTTGTACGTGCATAGTTATGTGAGTACAGATATGTGATTAAGTGTATATATATATATATATGAGTGTATGTTTGCTTGTGTCTGTATCTATGTATGTGTATTCTATCTATTTTATCTATTTATCCATTTTGATACACGAATTTCACTAGAAACCTGAAAGGTAATATGAATATAGTTTTTAAAAAATGAAATAAACTATTTCAAAGATATATTTTATTAGAAAAAGGTTCTGAGCGAAAACATTTGACACTGTTATTTAATTTAGATTCTGGTATAGATTTAATAAAATATAATATTTTTTATAAATGTTTAAGATTAAATTAGAAAACCAAAAATCAAAAAACTACCCAAAACAAAAATCTCTCCAAAAAATAAATAAAAAATAATGAAAAATAAACGTGCAGAAAAAAATATATATAATATATAATTTATGCAAAATAATTAAACAACAAAACCATGTTTCTAAATTAAATTGTGAGATACAACCAGCATGCTGGAATTAAATTCTTCTTATTTTAATATACTTATATTTGTTTGTGCTTTTATTGTTAGATTTTGTTTGCAAGGTCTTATATTTTGAATTCTTCCCTTCTGAAGTATAACTGATAAAGTCCTCTGGATTATTTCAGAGTTGTAAGGTTGAGAAATTAAAATGTTTACTGTATATGACTTCATTTGAATGTATTTGAAGATATTTTACTTTATTTGACAAAAGCACTGAACCAAAGTTAGATGAAAATGTACCTAATTTTTTATGGGCTTTCGTTTTGTTTCTGTTTGACATTTTTGCACGTTAATCGACTTTTGCCTTCACTCAAATTACTGGTCTTCAGCCAATGGTAGATTAGAATTATTACACCAGACGTGAATGTAGAGTAATTCCAACGACTTCATATATATGCGTGTGTGTGTCTGTGCGAATATATATTAAAAGGATCGATCGACCTTCGTCAAATCGGACCTTCGTCAAATCGGACTATCTATCGGTCGCAACTCCAGTTAGAAGGAGCAACGTGAAATAAAGTGTCTTTGTGTCTTTCTCAAGGACATAACGCATCGAATTGATTGCGAATCCAGTTCTCTAACCAATCAGCCACACGCCTTCTCATATATATATGTGTGTGTGTGTGTGTATATATATATGTGTTTGTGTGTGTATGCGTAATTATGTATGTATATATGTATTCATATATGTATGTATGTATTTATGTGTATAAATAAATAAATATATATATGAGTATATACATACAGAAAACATATATATATATATATATATATATATATATATATATATATATATATATATATATATATATATATATATATATATATATATATATATATATATATATATATATATGTATATATATATATATATAGAGAGAGAGAGAGGGAGAGAGAGAACGGGAGGTGAGTGAATGAGAAAAAATGTATTTTCTTTTCAGTTTAACAATAGTTAAGAGCCATGTTTTTCAGCTTCTCTAATCTGTCATATAACAACTTCAGGAGACAGATTATACTTCTTCAGGAAATGGTTTATCAGCAGGAATTCTATTTTCATTAAACTCTTTTGTAATGTCTTGCAAAGTCTTCCATATGCCTCAACCCGGTCAGACATAAACCCCTACCATCTCCAGAAAGATTCTGACACTCACCACGGCGTTTTCCAATTTACACATGGTCACTTGGCGAGAAATCATTCCATATCTATTTATTTGTAGATTCGCCTATACATATATACATATATTAGAATATATATATATATATACATTATACAGAAGTATATATATATATATATATATATATATATACTTATAACAGAAAGTTATAAAAGAAATTCACTTTGTTGATTTCTTCCGAAAATGATTTCATGTTTATAATGCAGGGTATTTAAAAAAATTTGATATCAATGGCCTGTTCTCAAGGTAGTCACATTGAAATATATATTGTGAATTAATGTTATAACGTGGACATGTTTTGAGGAATAAATCTTGTGTTACTCAACATGGCGCCTGCTTAGTCTCGTTGTCCAAGACCTTGTAGTTTCTGGGATATTTACATCTCAAATGATATTACAGTTTTTGAAACACCATGTATAATATCTTTTATTTTAGACTTCAATTATGGACATGAACACTTAGCGTTCATTTCTAATAACAGAACAAAACTATTTGTTTCTGTTTAGGACACGGTCAACGATTTGAGAGGAGATAAAAGTCAATTAATCGACCCCGGTTTGTTATGGTACATTATTCTATCGACGTCGTAAAGAGGAAAGGCCGAGCTCTCTTAGATTATATATATATATATATATATATATATATATATATATATATATATATATATATATATATATATATATATATATATGAAAAAGTGAGTCCTTCATCAGTGACCCTCCAACCGTCCTCGGCATTTCATCGCTTTAAGGGCCATATGCCTCAGGTTGGTGCGAACAACGGCTAAAAAAAGTCGTTGGGACACGTAAATAAAGGGGGACGCTAGAGTAACAACAAAAGGGTTTAAGCAACGGAAAGTATATATATATATATATATATATAGAGA
>OZ024759.1:33963026-33978026 GCA_964016885.1 Eledone cirrhosa | reverse complement strand
GAGAAGTAGCAGCTCTACCTGCAGTAACTCCAGCAATTCTTTCCTGGGATATTCTAAGCCCATGTCTATGGTAGTGGAGCTATGATCTCTCAATTCGGAGAAGTAACGGCTCTACCAGGAAAAATTCTCTGATCTACGAGCTACACACTTTATCGAGTAACATTACTTCAAAGACTGGAAACTTGACTCGATTAATTCCCCCCGTTATTCATGATGGTCATTGTCGATTACCTTTTCGAAGCCTCCTTAATTGATGGAAGGTCGACAAGAACCCGTCCCTGAAGCAGAACGATGACGGGAAAGTCAACAAAATGGTGACTAAAACTAAATCTATGTTTACCATGTTGATACCAATGTGTGTCATGGAATTTTCCCGTTGGATCGTCTATATATTTGCACTAAACATGTTTTATTTTTATCTAGCCATATGTTGTGTGTTTTGTCTTGTTACAATAAGGTTCTAAAATCATGAGATGCAATTTGTGAAAAAGAAAGAAAGATAATGCTATTAAATTAAATACAAAACTATTCCGTATGAGAAGCAGCGTGTGGTGTATTGGTGACAGGGGCGGAGATTTTTCTGTGTTAATTAATATTATTGAAACCTGATAAAAGACCTTCTATTAACTTCCAATCTCTCTCTCATTCCTGTATTTACTATTTATAACGGGTACATCCCACCCTCTCACTTCTCTCTCTCTCTCTAACATTGTTTTGTCATGTTATCTTCTAACTTTTACGCCATTAAATTTTTTTTTACTGAATTTTTATCCTGACTTTATAGATTTCAGTATTTTATTTCACAAATTCCCCTCCGTTGAACCTTAAATTTCAATTCCACTTGCTCACAATTTTCTTTTGTTTTAGTAACATCCTTTCATAGTTTTTTTCTTCTTCCCAATATATCATTCTATTATGTTTTTTCTCAATTATTTATTCGTCGTTTTCTCATAGATTTCCACGGGACACCACCTCCATATATTTCACATTGTTCATTTATAATTATCATCAAATTCATGTTTCTCTTTTTTTCTGTCTTCTATTTCTTCAAAATCCACTTCTTCTATTCTCTTTCCCGTATTTTTTCTTTTATCACCATTCTTCATATTATAACAGAATTTTTCTTCTTCCCCTAATCAATTTTTGATTTGAGCAAGAATTCTTCATGATTTCAATTACTGTAGTCTCTTGAAGAAAATCTCTCTGATAGTCACCTCCCTTCTAACAGCTACTCTGCTAACGAAACACATTCTAACATTCTAATTCCCACTGCAAACCACGGCAGCAGTCTAAATTTACTTTGTGTTGAGTTTTATATTTATTTCTATTTTTCCTCATTCTTGCTATATCAGTTATCCGAACTTCCATTTATATTACATCTTTTAGTTTATTTGTCTCTTCGTCATGTCTGTTTGTTTGTGTTGCCTTTATTTCGTTTTTTTCTTCTCTATTTTGCCAAGAGCTACGTTCTGTTGTTTGTTTTCCCATCGTTTCCTTCCCTCTTTGTCGCATGAAGTGATATAATTAATAGATTCCCAGATGGCCTTAGACTTTGGCTTCGAATCCATAATATGTCTTTCATTTATAACACACACCGTGGCTTCTTATTCCCTCATCTCTTGCATGGTCAGCCTAGGAATCATGTAAGAATGACAATGCATTAAATTTGGCCTCGCACACCAGATATTTCTTTCTTTGTACCTGTATATAACTGTGTATATATGTCTCTGTATACCTGTATATATTTGTGTATGTATATGTCTCTGTATGTATATGCCTGTGTATGAATGTATATGTTTGGGTATGTATATATCTCTGTATACCTCTATATGCCTGTGTATGTATGTATATGTCTATGTATACCTGTATATGCCTGTGTATGTATGTATTTGTCCATGTATACTTGTATATGCCTGTGTATATACGTATATGCAGGTGTATGTATATATATATGTCTATGTATACCTGTATATGCCTGTGTATGTATGTACATATGTGTATACATGTATATGCCTGTGTATGTGTGTATATGCCTGTTTATATATGTATATGCCTGTGTATGTATGTATATGCTTGTGTATGTACGTATATGACTGTATATGAATATATATGCCTCTGTATGTATGTATATCTCTGTGTATGTAGTTGTGCAGTAAATGCTTATGTGCTTACATCAATGTTCTCCATGTGATTCCGTGGACGCATGTATATATAGATGTGTATGTGTGTATGCAGGTGTGTAATTACGAGTGTATATAGAGCTAATGTGTTTGTAAGTCCGTGTAAAAGCGTATCTGCTTACACAAATGGCTGCCCTGTGTTTCTCTGTGTATATGGATACAAGTATATATAAAAGTGCATATGTAAACATCTGTGTATACATATATATATATGTATATATATATGTATGTTTGTAAACATCACTAAATCCGTCAGCACAAGGGTGTATAAGTAGGGATGTATGTGTGTATATTTATTTGCAAACGTCCGAGGAATTCTCTCGGTGAAGCTGTTTACAATTATTTGTAAACCCGTGTGTGTATGTGAGTGTCTGAATGTGTATATGAATATGGATGTGAGATGTGTTTGAATATGTGAGAGGCGGAGGGTTTTATTTGTATGTTAGTGGTCGTATTGTCGTGAGGGTATATGTTGACATTTACTTAGTTGTTTGTATGAGATGCTAGAGAGACGGGAGTGAAGATCAATATTATTACGGTGGATTGGCAGTAACGGTAGAGGGTCGGACGCCATGCTTTGACGCATAGAGTTACAGCCCTTGCCATTCTGAGTTCAAATCCTGCGCATGTTAACTTTGCCTTTCATTCTCACGGGGTCGATAAAAATAAAGTACCAGTAATACACTGGGATAATTGCTGGCCTTGTGCCACATTTATTTTGACTTAATTTATTGTGCATCACTGATTTTTCGTTTTATATATATATATATATATATATATATATATATATATATGTATCTATTAAACAGATTTGGAGCTCGACGCGCGAGTTCTTGCCTTTTCAACAGCTAGTTTCACACTCGGTCCCCACTTTTTTTTCTAATATATTCAAACTTACCTGGAGTGACACTCTAATCTCCGCACAATATCGAGTAACGGTACACCAAAGATATTTCGGAGGAACCCCGCATCGACTGCTCGTACTCTTTAGGTCATTATCCGAATTGAGAGATCACAATTCAGATACTCTGGGCATGTAATAAGAATGTCTCAGTAAAGAATCGCTGGAGTCAGTCCTGGTAGAGCCACTACTGTTCCGAATTGAGATCTGTTGCTAATGAGAGGAATGGTTGAGGACTGTGACTCGACGACCCTGAGGAAGAGAACTGTGATAAACAATATTCCGTCCTAGAAGTTCTAGATTATTCCAACATACTTTCTATAAGATATCCGAGTTATTTCATTTTATATTTGTATTGATCATATAGACACTTGACTTAGAACCGAACATGTTAACTAATCGATAATTCTCATGGAATAAACTTGTGATTATATACCTAGTTCCAGAAATATCGGAAACTGGTACGAAGAAGTTTTGTCTCAATATATCCATTCATAAACACATATATACATTCGCATATACATATGTGGATACATACATACACGCATACTACACACATAATACATAGACACACACACACACACACACTCAAACACAAACATATACAACCCCCCCACACACACACACACCAACACACAGACATGTGTGTGTATAATTATAATTATATATTTAACAATTTGTAATACAGTTAAATATATTTACACAAACCTTGAAGAATAGATTCCGGCTAACGAATAAATTTTCATATTATCTCTTACGATATTATTACGTCTAGTTATGTATATGTACATATATGTGTATGTGTATTTATGTGTATATGTATTTGTATGCATATATATATATATATATATATATATATATATATATATATATATATATATATATATATATATATATATATATTAATATTAATTCAAAATATTAATAAATATAGACATTCAGTAACCAAAATATATTTTATTATATATATTTCGGAGGTACTGTGCTGTTTTTTCAGTACGTCCTCATCAGATAAATTATATAAATTGATGTATGACATACCTCAACTGTGCTGATGGTTCAATTCCAGTGTTGTTTAACTTTTGGTCATATATATATATACATATATATATATATTGTTTGTTTATTTATTTATATATATTTATATGTATATATATTTGTATGAACCACATACACTTGCTCGCGCACCCTGTCTCTGTGATTATACTCACGTGCGTATATATATATAGTAATAATAGTAATATATCTCTCTCTCTATATATATATATGTATATATATGTATATATAAATATCGGAGTGGGGGGGGGGGGGGGGGCTCTATATGTGTATGGTTCTTTTTGTGTGTGTATATTATTAAGTATGTGGTTGTGTGTGTGGAGTTTTTACTTGTGTCCTTCCGTGCATATATGTATGTGTGTGTATCCCCTCTCTCTCTCTCTCTATATATATATATATATACATATATATACATATATATACATATATATATATATATATATACATACATCTGTGTATATATATATATATTTGTGTGTATATATATATATATGTATATCTATATATGTATATCTATATATATACACATATATGTATGTATATATATATATCTATATATATATATTTATATATATGTGTGTGTATGTATGTATGTATATATATATATGTATGTAAATATATAAATTTCATCCACATGCTTATTAATGTCTTTACATTAGATGTCGCTTTTTTATACTTGTTTTTGTTTAGTTATTGTTCTCTTTTTGTTTCCAAATTCTTCTCCAAATTAATTAGTTACTCTCCATTCATTAATATTCTCCTAACCTTTACTTGGAATCACTCCAAGAATCACAAAAGACTCCAGCTTTTATTTATTTGTTACTTTTATTGAATTTTGTTCTATTAACATTTATTATTTTTTTTGCTTTAACTTTTAACTTTTAAGTTTTAATGAAAACATCAGATGTAATAAGGGGAAGAGTTGGATTAAAACCTGTTGTGTCACTGACTGACTCTCTGGAAAATAGTTTGTAACGGTAGAAGAATTGTTTAGTTTGTTTGTTGTTGCCGTTGTTGTTGTTGTTGTTGTTGGTGTTGGTGTTGTTGGAGTCGTTACTGTTATTGTTGGTGCTGGTGCAGTGGTGTTGGTGTTGTTGGTGTTGGTGTTGTGGCTGGTGGTGGTAGTGTTGTTTTGTTGTTGGTGGTTGTAGAGTTGCTGTTGTAGGTAGTGTTGTTGTTGGTGGTGGTGCTAGTGTTGTTGGTAGTGTTGTTGCTGTTGTAGCATTCATTGTTATTGTGGTGGTGTCTGCGGGGTTATTATTGTTGCTGATGGAGTTGAAGACGTGTTGTTATTGTTGTTTGGTTATTTTAATTGCAACATTTGTTGTTGCTGCATGTTGTTGCTGATGATATTAAAATAATAATAATAATGAAATATTGTGTACATGGCTCAGGTGCACTACAACTCATCAAAAAGTGTATGTATAGTACATAGGGTAATGTACAAACATCATGGAAATGAACAGCGCATGAGTCATGATACACACATGTGTGCATGTGTATGGAAGGGGTACATCAGGTGTAGTTTTGGCGGTGATATATTTGTTTTTGTTTGAGTTCAAATCCCACCGAGGTTTACTTTGCCTTTCATCCTTACGGGGTCGATAAAATAAAGTACCAGTAATGCACTGGGTTATTACTGGCCTTGTGCCAAAAGTAGAAATAATTATTTAGTTATTGTAGTTGTTGTTGTTGCTTCATGTTCGTCTGTTGTTGTTGTTTCTCAATATTAGTTTAGTTGTTAGTTGTGATGCTGCAGTTGTTATGTGGCTGTAGGTATAGTATTTTATTTTGTTTAGTGTGGTATTTCTCAGTATATTTGATGGTTTGGGTGTTACTATGGTCGTGTAGTTGTTATGCGGTTGTAGGTATAGTGTTTTGTTTTGTTTTTGTTGTTGTTAGGTGTGGTCTTTCTCAATATGTTTGGTGGTTTAGTTGTTAGTATGGAGGTGTAGTTGTTATGTGGTTGTAGGTATAGTATTTCTTAGTATATTTGTTGGTTTGGTTGTTAGTATGGTGGTCTAGTTGTTATGTGGTGTTACTAAATATATTTGGTGGTTTGGTTGTTAGTATGGTGGTGTAGTTATGTAGTTGTAGGTATAGTATTTTATTTTTTTGTTGGCTTTCTTGTTGTTCTAGTTTCTGTAATTAGTTGTCTGCAATTCTGACACAGTAGTGCTAGACTTACATATACAACTGAGTCCAGCTGCGTTTGCTGTCAAACTGGGTGAAGTTTCTTTGAGAAGTCTTGCTGTTACAACCACCAAAACTAAACTACTACTAGAACTACTGCAACTATAATAACTACTGCTGCTACCACCACCACTACTACCACTACTAATAATGATAATTGTTTCTACTTTTAGGCACAAGGCCAGCAATTACCCAGTGCATTACTGGTACTTTATTTTATCGACCCCGTAAGGATGAAAGGCAAAATTGACCTCGGCGGGATTTGAACTGAGAATAGAAAGGGACGTAACTCTATGCGTCAAAGCATGACGTCCGACCCTCTACCGATAGTGCCAATCCAATTGCCAGTATTAGTAGAGGGTCAGACATGCTTTCCAGCGTAGTTACGTCCCTTTACGATCTGAGTTCAAATCCCGCCGAGGTTAACTTTGCCTTTCATCCTTACGGGGTTGATAAAATAAAGTACCAGTAATACACTGAGTTAATTGCTGGCCTTGTGCCAAAAGTAGAAACTATTAATACTATTATATATATATATATATATATCAGCCGTTAATATGCATAGGGAAAGTATATACTTTCAGACGTTCAACCATCTGGCAGGAAGGTGTACGATGCTGACGATAGCTAATAAGCTTGAAACTAGTACATCGTTCCTGTGTCAGTGTTGAACAAAAAGGTGACGTAGTTGCCTAAACACTGTACGGCGTAATTCGGGCTGTTTGTTTGTTTACCAACAAACAAACCGAGCATTATAGTAAGTGTTCGGTAAACCGATACGTGCATATATATATATATGTGTGCATGTATGTATATATATATATACATACTACTGTGCGTATGTATACATATGTGTATGTACGTGTACATACATACTTACATTTAAGTAAGTGCCGTACTAAGAGTGAGAAATGAAATTTCATTTAATTCTATTCTATATATATATAAACTGAGGATGTATGTCTTTGTGTGTGTGAGTTCGAATCCCTAAAACTCGATAACCAGCCCCTCAGGGAGTGTGCTGAGCAAAAAAAAATTCAAAGTTTCAATGCCCTAGGGCGGGGCATTAGGCTATTTAGCGATCTCACTCTAGAATTCTTAGTCTTTCTCTTTTTAGATATATACATACATATAACGTCGCGCCGTTATAATATCTGTCTGTATGTCTGACTGTCTGCATTACGTCATTTCCCACAATTCCCTCTCCGTCCAGGACGCGCTCGTATAATATCTGTCTGTATGTCTTGCTGTCTGCTACATCCGGTTATTCTGCCACCCTTGCTCAAGACGAAAATGTCACACACATTCCCCAAACAATTGGTAAGTGCTCACAACTTCTTGCTCACGTTTTAAGCCACATTGTTGATTAGTTACATACCAGCAGATCCTTCGTTGCCAGCCGTGGTTGTGGCAATACTAAGCTTAGCTCAGGCGGTTATACCGTGACCAAAGAAATTCCAACTGTTAGTGGAACCAGTGATATAATGTCGACCCTGCTTCGATTCAAAACTCAGGTTTGCAGGTTATATATTCCGTACAGCACGAAAGCCGGTAAAGAAAAACATCGCTGTAATATCTTCAGTTTGTTTACTTACGTGCCTTTACGAGATCAAAAGTTACTATTTTACCCCTTAGTATTGTAGAGAAGCACCAAACCGACTGTTTTCAAACTTTACACATGTAATACTTATGTTTCAAGGAGTGTGCTGAGTAAAAAAAATTTCAAAGTTTCAATGCCCTAGGGCCGGAATTAGGCGATTTAGCGATCTCGCTCTATAATTCTTAGTCTTTCTCTTTTTAGATAGATACATATATATGACGTCGCGCCCTTATAACATCTGTCTGTATGTCTGTCTGTCTGCATTACGTAACTTCCCTGAGGATGTCGGTCTGTGTGTGTGTGTCTGTGAGAAGTTCCCAACCGAATTTTTTCAAACTTTACATGTGCATTACTTATGTTTCAGGGAGTGTTATGCACATACAAAAATTCAACTTTTTTTTATCCCCTCGGGCCTGCATTAGGTGAAAAACTGCGTTTTTAAAGATTTTTAGGGGTTTTTCGAGGCGTTACGTCAAACCGATTTCCTTGAAATTGTAACTATGTATTAGTCAGTCTCTTCTTCATACCGTGAGCAAAGACAACCCAACTTTCTCATGGCCTTGGGCCCGCATTAGGTGAAAAACTTCATTATTTCAGCTTCTTAGGGCTTTTTGGAGGCGTTACGTCTAGCCGAGTTTCCCAAAATCTCAAGACATATTATGCACATAAAAAAAATTCATTTTCTTGATCCCCTAGGGCCCGCATTAGGTGAAAACCTGCATGTTTCCTGCTTCATCGAGGAAAATCTTAAAGATTATCCAGCCATCAGAGTATTCGGTTTATTTTCTTTACATATTGTCCAGGCATGCAGTTTTTCCACGATAATGTCTGTTGGCGGCCCGTCTTTCAAAATACCTTATCCCGTGCAACGCCGGGTACCATTGCTGGTATACATATATATATATCCAGAGAGTATAACGTGAAGCTACTGTAGGTTCACCCAAATCGATACAGATCGAACTTTGAGCTGATCAATAGCGAAACGCGCGTCACCAATCAATACATTAGTAGTGTGTAAACATCATTATTAATATCGATATGGGCGATGGATTGGCAGTATCGGTAGAGGGTCGGACGCCATGCTTTGCCGCATAGAGTTACGGCCCTTTATGATCTGAGTTCAAATCCCGCCGAAGTTAACTTTGCCTTTCATCTTTACGGGGTCGATAAAATAAAGTACCAGTCACGCACTGGGGTCAATTTCATCGCCCCCCCCCAATTACTGGCCTTGTGCCTAAATAAGAAACCATTATTACATTTATTTTATCATGAAGTCTTCACGTTGAGCAATTCTTTTTTTTTTTAATTCCTTAAACTCAATAAAAACACGAAATTTCTACAGAACTTTACCGGATTTAATGGTCATTTGTAACCAATTGTCTTTATTCCATTTCGATTCTAAATTGCCTTTTATTTGTTTGGCTCAAAATTATTTGTTTTAGATTAAATTGTAATATTTTGTTTTATAAATGATTTTATTTCCTGACACCAATTATGAGTAGCTTAAATGATATATGGTTATTACTATAACTATTTAGATTAGTGTTGATCAAATAATGTTTTTTAATAACTTTGCTATGCCAAATCCTTAAGGAGTTGAAATGAGAGTTGGATTAAAAGAATCACACTAGGAATGAATTATCGAATAAAAATGGAAGTTATCCATATAAAAATAATTTTAGTTACACATCATTGAACGAAATCAATCATTTCAGGTATTATAGTTGGTGGTTTGTTTGGTTGATATGTGTTTTTAAATGTGTGTGTGTGCGTGTGTGTGTGTGTGTGTGTGTGTGTGTGTGTGTGTGTGTGTGTGTGTGTGTGTGTGTGTGTGTGTGTGTGTGTGTGCCTGCGTGTCTTCGCGCCTGTGTGTGTTTGAGTGGTTGATTTAATTTAAATTCGTGTTCATCGTTATTTTTATATACAACTATATATATATATATAGAAACAATTCAGTTTGAAACTAGTTAGATCATTACTCAACCGAGCACTCGATATTTTAGGTAGTAAACTTTGGAACTAGCTGTTGATATGGCAAGAGCTCAGCTGTCGGGGTCCTCTCTCTCTCTCCATCTCTCTCTCTCTCTCCCTCCCCCCCTCTCTCTCTCTCTCTCTCTCTCTCCTCTCTCTATCTCTCTTTCTCTCTCTCTCTCTCGAACGCGCCTAGAATCAGCCCTTATTTTCTGAGTACGCTCTTGATAAGCAGTGTCAACTTAACAGTGATGTTACACTTTTATATTGCAGGATATTGATACCGATCGGCGAAACACTGCAGTGGGGACTTTCAAGAAGAAATAGGTATGTTTCTGTCTTTTATCTCCTAATATATATATATAGAAGTGGTTACACAACAGTTAGTTCACCATACCGTGAACAATTGTTTCACCTTAGCCGATCTTCAGCTCGGGATGTGCATGGTTATAGGGAGAGGAAGGACAACCGTACGAACGCGCATGCGCAGAAACTCGGTCACTTCACACAGGCAATACGAGACTGTGTGCGAGAGGTGTAAGGTAGATAACTGCGAAAGCCCGGAAAGTTTTTTGGTTGAAAATAAAATTAAAAAAGAATATATATATATATATATATAATACTTTTTGAAATATAATAAGTATATATCATATATATATATATATATATAACACTTTTTGAAATATAATAAGTATATATCATATATATATATATATATATATATATATAATACTTTTTGAAATATAATAAGTATATATCATATATATATAATACTTTTTCAAATATAATAAGTATATATCATATGTATATATATATATATATATATAATACTTTTTGAAATATAATAAGTATATATCATATATATATAATACTTTTTGAAATATAATAAGTATATATCATAATTGTATATCATATAACAAACATAACGAATTTATATAAGTATCAATCTGCCGCTACTCCGCTACGGTAGAACCCAGTGGCTGAAATACAACATTTGAGTTAATATTGTGACAGCATGTGTGAGATGTAGTGATAGTGTTAAATGATGTCTTCAAGTTTTATGAGAATATACAGAACACAGATGTGTGGAGACCAGCTAGACACCTGATCTATGAAACTCGACGTCATATGTTGTGAGAACTGTTCTGGCTGGAATTACTTGAGGTGAGAATTCCTTGCTAAAGTTGCAACGAGGTCATATATCTACTAGCATCCGAACACGTATGAATAGTGTGATAAAATGAACGAATACCAACCAAAGACATTTTATTTTCAGACTTTCTACATGGTTTCTAATATTCCCCAAATTAAGACTTGCCGAAACAGACACACACGCACACACTTATATATTTATATATATATATTTATATATATTTATATATATATATATATATATTTATATTTATATATATATATATATATATATATATATATATATATATATATATATATATATATATATATATTTATATATACATATATTTATATATATATATATATTTATATATAGATATATATTAATTATATAGATAGATATTTATATATATATTAATTATATAGATAGATATTTATATATATATAGATATATATTTATATATATATATATATTTATATTTATATATATATATATATATATATATATATATATATATATATATATATAACTATTTATATTTATATATATATGATATATATATATATATGTGGGTGGAAAGTGAGTAATACTATGCATATATCAGATAAGTACCACTCAACAGTTGGTAGAACTGGAGCATATATTAAGAAGAAATTAAAAGATAACAAAATATATGGAACTCTTTTAATTTCTTCTTTATATACATATATATATATATATATATATATATATATATATATATGTATATATATATATATATTTATATGATATATATATATATGTAGATATGTGTGTGTATATATATATATATATATATAAGCAAGTAACAGTATGTATATGTGTGTTAATCTACACATACATGTTTTCTTTCGCCATCATGTTCTGAAATTTACATATATTTCATATATTCAATTAAACATCTGTATAGACTTAAACTGTACGTAGTATCAGTAGGAGTAGTGCTAGTAGTGCTGCTAGTAGCTGTAGTAGAAATAAGTGTTTCTACTATTGGCAGAAGGCCAGCAGTTATACCAGTGTATTACTGGTACTTTATTTTATCGACCCCGTAAGGATGAAAGGCAAAGTGAACCTCGGCGTGATTTGAACTCACACCATAAAGGGGCGTAGCTCTATGCTGCAAAGCATGGCGTCCGACCTTCTACCGGTACTGGCAATCCCCTAGTAATAATTGTTTCTACTTTTGGCACAAGGCCAGCAATTATCCCAGTGTATTACTGGTACTTTCATATATATATATATATATATATATATAATTGTTTCTACTTTTGGCACAAGGCCAGCAATTATCCCAGTGTATTACTGGTACTTTCATATATATATATATATATATATATAATTGTTTCTACTTTTGGCACAAGGCCAGCAAATAGTCCAGTGTATTGCTGGTACTTTCATATATATATATATATAATTGTTTCTACTTTTGGCACAAGGCCAGCAAATAGTCCAGTGTATTGCTGGTACTTTCATATATATATATATATATATATATAATTGTTTCTACTTTTAGCACAAGGCCAGCGATTATCCCAGTGTATTACTGGTACTTTCATATATATATATATATATATATATATAATTGTTTCTACTTTTGGCACAAGGCCAGCAAATAGTCCAGTGTATTGCTGGTACTTTCATATATATATATATATATAGTTGTTTCTACTTTTGGCACAAGGCCAGCAATAACCCAGCGTATTACTGGTACTTTATTTCATCGACCTCGTAAATGATGAAAGGCAGAGTTAACCTCGGCGGGATTTGAACTCAGAATGGCAAGGGCCGTAACTCTATGCGTCAAAGCATGGCGTCCGACCCTCTACCAATACTGCCAATAATACTAATACTAGTAGCTGTAGTTATAGTATTACTAGTACTAGTAGCTGTAGCGGCTGTAGTATTAGTGATAGTATTACCTTTAGTTGTGGTGGTGATGCTTGTAGTAGTAACTCTAGTAGTTGTAGTGGTGGTGGTGCTAGTAGTAGTTGTAATAGCTTTAGTAGTAGTAGTTAGTTGTGTCTTTGAAGTAGTAGTATTAGTAGCTGTGGTAGTAGTAGTGGTGGTAGTTGATAATGTCCTTTTGTCTTCTCTACATGGAAGTTGTTATCTCTAACCTGGTTGTAATTTTAGCTGAGAAACACTGGTGTCTCATCTCCATATTGGCTGTTGTCTTCTCGTAAATGACGACCACCATGATGATGATGGTGACGGTTGTGATGGTGATGGTGATGGTGATGGTGATGGTGGTTGTCGTAACGATGTTGATGTTGATGGTGATGATTGTGATGACGGTGGTGAGGGTGCTGATGGTGATGGTGATGGTGATTGTGATGATGGTGATGATGATTGTTGTAACGATGTTGATGTTGATGATGATGATTGTGATGGCGGCGATGATGATGGTGATGATGGTGATGGTGATGGCGATGATGATTGTTGTAACGGTGTTGATGTTGATGTTGATGATTGTGATGACGCTGGTGAGGGTGATGATGGTGATGATGATGGTGGTGATGATGATGGTGATGATGATAATGGTGGTGATGGTGATGATGGTGATGATGGTGGTGATGGTGGTGATGACGATGATACTTCCATTGTTTAGTAATCTTTTTATATTATTTTTCTATTCTAAATATAATGATAATTTAATTTTCGATATTACATTAATTCACATCATGCTTCAACGTTTGTTTGCATCGATTATCTCCCCCTGTGTTAGTGAATCACTTGTCTATATATATATGTGTGTGGGTGTGGGTGTGTATGTGTGTGTCTCTCTCTCTGTGTGCCTGTGTGTGTATGTGTGTATGTCTATGTGTCTTTCTTTGTGTGTGTGTGTGTGTGTCTGTTTGTGTCTGTGAATGTGTCTGTATTTTTATTTGTGTCTGTCATTGTGTGTATATGCCATTATGTGTGTGTGCCTATGTGTGTGTTACTGTGTGTGTGTCTGTACCTCTGTGTGTGTGTCTCTGTATGTGTGTATGTCTGTCTTTGTGTGAGTGTGCCCGTCTCTGTGTGTGTGTCTGCCTTTGTATGTATGTATGTCACTGTGTGTGTGTGTATGTCTGTGGGTTAACAACTCAGTGCTTTGTTTATAAATTCATTGTGTTTGTTGTTGTTGTTGTTGTTGGTAGTGTCGTTGTTGTTGTTGTTTGTGAGTTGTTGATGTTGTCGTTGATGTTGTTGACATTGTTGTTGTTGTTGTTGTTGTATTATCTGTCTTGACTTTTCATTCTTAATACAGACTTTCTAGAAAAGGAGGCGATGATTATGGTTCCTGCTGCTGTTGTTATTGTTGTTGTTGTTATTGAAGGTGGTGGTGGGGATATTGATGGTGGTGGTGGTACTGTTGTTGGTGGTGGTGCTGTTGTTGTTGGTGGTGGTGGTGTTAAAGGTGGTGGTGGTGGTGGTGGTGGTGATGTTGTCATTGTTGATATTGGTGGTGATGTTGCTGGTGTTGAAGTTGGTGGTGAAGACAAAACAACATCGTTATTTTGCTGACATTACCAACGCACACACCCACACACACATACACACTAACACACACACATATTCAAACATACTCATATATTTATATCAAAATACACAAATATGGAAATACACCTGCACACACCCATACACATACACATATTAATAATTACATACTTCTCAGCATACACAAATGTGGAAATACATGCGCCGAAAAACTTACATCCACCCCAAAACACATGCATACATCCATAGACTAAAACATACACACAACCATAAACTGTATTACTGACCATAACACCCGCACGGAATACCACAAACACTGTGTGTAATATATAAACGTCCGTGTTCGTGTTTGTCTGTACTATATATATATATATATATATATATATATATTTCGTTAAATATTTGTCGTGTTTTTCCATGTATCTTTCCCAGTAGTTTATTGTACCGTCCAAGGGACAGGTTTTAT
>OZ024759.1:33953026-33955526 GCA_964016885.1 Eledone cirrhosa | reverse complement strand
GATTGGCAGTATCGGTAGAGAGTCGGACGCCATGCTTTCCAGCATAGATACGTCTCTTTACGATCTGAGTTCAAATCTCGAGGTTGACTTTACCTTTCATCCTTACAAGGTCGATAAAATAAAGTACCAGTAATGTACTGGGTATTTGCTGACCTTGTGCCAAAAGTAGAAACAATTATTATTAGTAACAGGGCGGTGGATTGGCAGTATCAGTAGAGGGTCGGACGCCATGCTTTGGCGCATAAAGTTACGGCCCTTGTCATACGGAGTTCAAATCCCGCCGAGGTTAACTTTGCCTTTCATCCTTATCAGGTCGATAAAATAAAGTACCAGTAATACACTGGGTATTTGCTGGCCCTGTGCCAAAAGTAGAACCAATTAATATTAGTAACAATTTGTTAAACTCTATGAGTACTACACTAATATATTTTGTATGTATGTATGTATGTATGTATGATTGTATGTATGTATGTATGTATGTATGTATGTATGTATGTATGTATGTATGAATGTATGTATGTGTGTCTGTGTGTGTGTGTATGTGTGTGTATGTGTGTATGTATGTATGTATATATGTACGTATGCGTATGTGTATGTAGGTACATATGCATATATATATATATATATGCATGCATACGTATATATATATATATATGTATATATATATATATATATATATATATATATATATATATATATATATATATATATATATATGCATGTATATATATGCATGTATGTATGTAGGCCTGTATGCATATATTTTTGCATGTGTGTATGTATGTGTGTCAATGTGGATAAACGGATGTATATACCTCTATGTGTATGTATATATATATATCACACTTCCTCATATATTCCGTTTGCCCTTTTTCATTTAAAAAGATTTGTATAAACATACGTTCTAATCTTTTGATCAAGACCACGTTATCTCTTAGTTTACCTCTCACTAACCCTCCCCAGCCCTACTGTTTTAACTTTGAAGTCAGAAATAATTCCACACACACACACACACATATATATATATATATATAAGTACATACATATATGCATATATACAAACATAAAGGCATACATACATTCACAGATATACACAGCTATACGTACGTGCAGACATACATATATACATACGTGCTGACATACATATATACATACGTGCTGACATACATATATACATGCATGCAGACATACATATATACATACGTGCTGACATACATATATACATACGTGCAGACATACATATATACATACGTGCTGACATATATATATATACATACGTACTGACATACATATATACATACGTGCTGACATACATATATACATACGTGCTGACATACATATATATACATACGTTCTGACATACATATATACATACGTGCAGACATACATATATACATACGTACTGACATACATATATACATACGTACTGACATACATATATACATACGTGCAGACATACATATATACATACGTGCTGACATATATATATATATATATACATACGTACTGACATACATATATACATACGTGCTGACATACATATATACATACGTGCTGACATATATATATATATACATACGTGCTGACATACATATATACATACGTGCTGACATATATATATATATATATACATATGTGCTGACATACATATATACATACGTGCTGACATACATATATATACATACGTACTGACATACATATATACATACGTGCAGACATACATATATACATATGTATATGTATGTATATATATATATATATATATATATATATATATATATATATATATATATATATATAATTCCGTCAATACATATTATATATATATATGATAAATATTATATATATATATATAATATTTATTGACGGATATACATAGAAGAACTGTGTATATAGGTATATACGTGCGGACATACATATATACATACGTGCTGACATACATATATACATACGTGTAGGCATACATATATACATACGTGCAGGCATACATTTATACACACGTGCTGACATACATATGTATGTATATATATATATATATATATATATATATATATATATATATATATATATATATACATATATATATACACTCATTCACAATATATATATATATATTTACATATATAATATTTATTGACGGATATACACAGAAGAACTGGGGACAAGATCTACAGGGTGAAGGATGGTGAAGGGTGGTAATAGCACACACACATTTTACAACTATATATGAAGTATGAGTATCTATGCGTGTGAGTTGTCCCCCCTTTTTTTAGTCCTCTTTGGGGTTTTGTATTTGTTTTGTTTTCCTGTTCACAAATATTGGATATTAACTTCAAAGGAAACAAGTTAATTACTTTGAAACATTAAATGGAAAGGTGCAGCGCCATAATAGTGCTTATACTGCTACTACTACTGGTGTTGGTGTTGGTTCTACTACGGCTTGGCTATTACTACTACTGCTACTATTAGTGATATTGCTACTAGTAGTGATGTTAGTAGT
>OZ024759.1:33928026-33945526 GCA_964016885.1 Eledone cirrhosa | reverse complement strand
TATATTACAAATGTAGACTCATTCGTTCAAATCCCGCCGAGGTTGACTTTGCCTTTCATCCTTACGCGGTCGATAAAATAAAGTACCAGTAATGCACTGGTTATTTGCTGGCCTTGTGCCTAAAGTAGAAACAAGTATCACTAGCGAATATCTCAGTTTTCTCGGTTATATTTCAATTTATTTTTATTTCTCTTACTCATTATTGACTTTAACTATATATATATAAATTTGGAGTCATTTCCTATATTTTATTTTATTTCTAATTTAGTAATCTATTTTGTATAGAAAAAAGGGGTGTGGTGGTTCAAAATGCCATCATTATATAACAAAAATCAAACGTTCCAGAATTGAATACTATATTAAGGGCTGCTGTTCTTCTCTGTTGTTCCTCTTTCAAAAGATCGCAAAATATCTCCCTCTCCTTCTCTTCATCCTATCTTTCCCTTTCTCTATATAATTCTCTCCCTAACGCCACTTCAACATAAAGAAAAATGTTCATTCTCCGAACCTTTCAAAATACATATGAGGTCTAAACGTATGCTGTATAGAAATTCATATTAATTCGGTATGAATTAATATGAATTTCTGTACAGCATACGTTTATACCTCATCTGTATTTTGAAAGGTTTATATATATATATATATATGTATATATAGAAAAACCACAGACCCTCCATCCCAACCCAACTTTTGAACAGCAGAAGAACTGCGAAACCGGTAAAGGAACCAAATAAATATATATATTTAAAAAAAAATAAGACTCCAGTTGCATTTTCGATTTCATCTTTTTTTCTTTATACTTTCACTCGTGTAGGACACCGGTTATTTTTCATTTTGTAAAAAAACCCTCACTTTCTAATATATATATATATATGTGATACTTGTCACCAAACTCGTCTCCTGAAATTATTCATACCCCATATTGTTTACAGTATCATGCATCAATGAAACGAACCTGACTTGCACTTAACTTGCGGCTATATTACATATGGTGCATAAAAATATAATTAACTTCTTTCCAGTAGTAATATTAAAGGAATATTAACATATTGGAAATCAAATATTTGAAATGTTTTTTTTTATTAAATTGGTCTCTATTATATATATGTTAATACCAGCAACTATTCATCGCTCAACATACACGTCCATATGTGTGTGTGTGTGTATGTGTGTGTGTCTGTGTCTGTGTCTGTAATTTCATATACATATATATGTTTACAGCTAATAATGTGCAGGTCTTAATTACATTTGTGAAATGCAATTTTCTATTAAAATTAATTTAGAATGAGTTATGTTCGATATTGAAATAACTCTGACCATAATATAGATTGATTATTTTTTATAAAAATAATATATTAAATATCAACTTACATATTCCATAATTGCATAAATATATGTATATATGTATGTATATATCTATGTATCTCTGTATCCATCCATCTATTTCTCTCTCTCTCTCTCTCTCTCTCTCTCTCTCTCTCTCTCTCTCTCTCTCTCTCTCTCTCTCTCTCTCTCTCTCAGTCTCTCTCTCTCTATCTATCTATCTATCTATATATATATATATATATAATTCTCTTTGCGTAGAGCCGATGTAAACATAGAAAATCTAACATACAAATAGTTTAAGAGATTAATTTTTTACACGCATACACACACGTATATATGTATATATATATATATATATATATATATATATATATATATATATATATATGTATGTATATATATATATATATATATATATATATATATATATATATATATATATATATATATGTATATATATATATATATATATATATATATATATATATATATATATATACATATACATACATATATATGTATATATATGTATGTATATATATATATATATATATGTATAAAGAAAAAAAGATGAAATCGAAAATGCCATTGGAGTCTTATTTTAAAAAAAATTATATATATTTATTTGGTTCCTTTACCGGTTTCGCAGTTCTTCTGCTTTTCAAAAGTAGAGTTGAGATGGAGGGTGAGTGGTAGAAAAACCACAGATCCGCCATCTCAACTCTACTTTTGAAAAGCAGAAGAACTGCGAAACCGGTAAAGGAACCAAATAAATATATATAATATTTTTAAAAAATAAGACTCCAGTAGCATTTTCGATTTCATCTTTTTTTCTTTATACTTTCACTCGTGTAGGACACCGGTTATTTTTCATTTTGTAAAAAAACCTTACTTTCTAATATATATATATATATATATATATATATATATATATATATATATATTTCGGTTGACTATGAAGGAATGATGCCAGAGTTGTGAAAGCTGGCCTGTATTAATTTCAGTTTTTCTTTCCGTGAGTGTATATTGATCAGCCTATGAGCATTTCAACCAGGCGTTGAGTATATATATATATATATATATATATATCCTTGCACGTGTTTAGAAGAGCAGGATTAAATTTTCAAAATTGCATCAGATGCTATTTCGACATGTATTTTTACAATGTGTTCAATATAATGGCATATAAAACCACTGAACGGGGCAAATCCTCTTACTACAAACTACTACTACTACTACTACTACTACTACTACTACTACTACTACTACTACTACTACTACTACTACTACTACTACTGCCACTACTACCACAAGCTCCACTTTCAGGCAGTTAACATTGTTCTTGATTTCAAAGGGAAACCGATGTTAGCTACTTTACTTTTAAGAACACATAAAAACAACTAAATATATTATAATACATAACAAAACTACACCAATTACATTGTGAACATATATGCAAATGTGTGTGTGTGCGTGCGCGTGTGTGTGTGTGTATTTGTGTATGTGCGTGTGCGTGCGCGTATGTGTATACATATATATATATATATATTTATATATATAAATATTTAAACATATATGTATACATATATGTTTACGTGCATGTGTGTGTATATATATATATTATGAAATACTGTTGGCTTCACGCTCACAATAATTTCTCTACTTTCATTTATATATATATATATATATATATATATATATATATATATATATATATATATATGCGTGTGTATGTGTGTGTGTGTAATTTTATACCCAAATATTAACAAAGAAACAATATATACACTAGGAAATATGCTAATAAAACAGATGAGGTAATATTTTTTCTGAAATAATTAAGGAAGGCACAGCGAATGACACCATTTTGTAGTGAGTGTATTTAGAGATATGTGCGTATATATAGAGTTGTGTATACGGAGAGTGTATATATATAGGTGTGTATGTGGGAATGTGTATAGAGAGAGGTGTATATATAGATGTATATATATAGATGTGTGTGGAGAGCTGTATATAGTGATGTGTATGGAGTGATGTGCATGTCATTATGCGTATAGTGAGGTGTATAGTGAGGCGTATATGGTGATGTATATAGAGTGATGTGTATATCGCGATATGTATAGTGATGTGTATAGAGAGGTGTATGTGGTGATGTATATAGAGTGTTGTGTATATATGTATATAGAGAGTTGTGTATATAGATGTGTATGTGGGAATGTGTATATAAAGATGTGTGGATAGACAGATGTATGTTATAATTGTATGGTAAGAGTGATGTATAAATATATATGTATGTGTATGGGTGTAAGGGTGTATAACGAAGTGTGTATGGGAAGCTGTATGTGGGGATGTGTATAACAAAGTGTGTATATATATAGGAGTATGTGGGGTTTTGTGTATAGAGTGGCGTGTATAGTGATCTGTATATTGTGATGTGTGTATACATATGTGTGTATACATGTGTGAACCCAATAAAAATATGTTCTAATTATGATTTCGTCTTGATGATAATGATTATGATGATGATGATGATGTTATTGATGTTGTTGTTGGTAATGTTGTTGCTGTTGGTGATAGTTTGTTGTGGTGGTGGTTGTTTGGTATTGGTGTTGTTGGTAACGTTGTTTTTGTTACTGTTGCTGGTGTTGTTGTTGTTATTGTTGTTAGTGCTGCTGTTGTTGTTGTTATTGTTGGTTGTGATGTTGTTGCTGTTGTTGTTATTGTTGGTAGTGCTGTTGTTGTTGTGCTGTTGTTGCTGTTATTGTTGGTAGTGTTGTTGTTGTTGCTGTTGTTATTGTTGGTAGTGCTGTTGCTGTTGGTGGCAGTGTTGTTGCTGTTGTTGCTGTTGTTATTGTTGGTAGTGATGTTGTTGTTGTTGCTGTTGTTGCTGTTGTTATTGTTGGTAGTGCTGTTGTTGTTGTTGCGGGTTGTTGTGGTTTTTCCTGTTGTTGTAGGTGGCGTTGGTAGTGAATGTCGTGGATATTACAGTGTAGGAATGATTTGAGCCAGTAAAAAAAATTGTGCTAATTTATATTACGAATGCTCTTGTTTAACGTTGAGAGCTGAGCCCTTTGTTGCTCTCAGTGTTGCTTTTATTGTTGCTGTTTATACTATTTTTTCGGGGGAAGAGAACGGGGGAGGGATGTTGTTATTGCTGTTGGTTTTGCTGTTGTTGTTGTTGTTGTTGTTGTTGTCCTCGTTGTTGTTGTTGTTGTTGTTGTTGTTACAGTGGTGTGGAATGAGGGTTGATATTGTTTCTGCTAGTTTATGGTATTGTCGGTTTTGTTGTTATGTCTCCAGTTGTTGTTATCTTTGCTGTGTAATATTGTTGTCGGTGTTGTTGTTGTCGGCCTTGTTGTTAGTATTGTTGTCGGTGTTGTTGTTGCTAGTGGTGGTGGCTTGTGGTTGATGGTAGTGGTGGAAGTGGTTCTAGTTTGTCATGGTTTTAGTCGTTGTTGTTGGTGTTGTTGTTAGTATTGCTGTCGGTGTGGTTGTTGCTAGTTGTGGTGGAGATAGTAGTGTTGGTTGGCCGTGGCTTTAGTAGTGATAATGGTTTCCTTACTGATGCTGTTGTAGGTGAGGTGATGGCGTCCTTGTTGTTGCTACTGGTGTTGGTGGTGGTAATAATTTCCTTGTTACTGTGGTGGTTGATAATGATATATTTGTTGTTGTTGCTATGCTTGTTGCTTGTGATGTTGTGGTGTAGATAGTGATGACGTTTCTCTTACTATAGTTGTTAGCTGACGTTATCATTGCTGTTGCTGCTGTTGTTGTTGTTGTTGTTGTTGTTGTTGCGCTTGTTGTTTCTGATGTTGTGGTTGTAATTCTCATACTGTAGCTGTGTTAGGTCACGTTACCATTGTTGTTGTAGATGTTGTTGTGGTTGCTGTTGTTGTTGTTGTTGTTAGTTGTGATGTTGTTGTGGTTGTTGTGGCAGTAATTATTAGTTTTTCACAGCTACCACCACTAGGAATTCTCTCAGTTTGAAATCTATCACTTATCTGGAAATCAAAGACAACCGTTTTTACTGAGTGATTATTAATTATAGCCTTGTCTTAATAAGGCAAAATTTTGATTGTGCCACAAAATAAACGCCAGATACACACACACACGTACACACACATATACCCACCCACACCCACATACACACACACATACCCACCCATACACATACACATACTCACACACCCTCACGCACATACACACATACACACACAATTATAAACATAGAAATATACACAATCACAAACAGAAACATACACGCTCATAAATGCACACTCTCACACACAGTCACAAACACACATTTTCACAAACACAAACAAACATACACACACGTAAACACACACAGACACACACACACTCTTATACACACATACACACAACACGGTCACACACACAAAACAGTTTATACGATGCGATTATTAATCAATAGTGGACGCTGGATGTAACAATAGATCGGGATCGTGTGGGTGGTGGGGAGATTGGAAGGGTTGAGAGACGGTGGGGGGATAGCGGTATAGTGTGGGGGTAGAGTTGAATGGAGAGGGGGTAGGAGAGAGAGAGAGAGAAGGCGGTGGTGCGAATGGGAGTTTCATTCATATATATATTTATTATTATATATATATATATATATATTTATTATATATATATATGTTTTGTGTGTATATACATATATATTATATATTACAAGTGATATGTAGGGAAATGAAAGTGTCTGAATGGGTGTATGTGTGGATGTATCTATGTTCAAACCATTGGATATCATATCGTTTTAGAGAAATACAAGATGGATAGAAATATATATCGAAGAAGCTGATGGACTGAAAGAGAGAGGGTGGAGACGGAAGAGAGTAAGATAAAGAGAGGGTGGTGAAAGAAGAGAGTAAGATAGAGAGAGGGGGGAGAAAGAAGAGAGAAAGGGAAGTAAGAAAGGAAACAAAAAAAACAACAGAAAGATAGTAAGAGAAAGACAGAAGGGGAAAGAAGTATAGTCAGACATATAAAGGAAGAGTCAACTCCAGTAGTAGACTGGTACTTTTTCTATCGACCTTGAAAGTATGAAACGCAAATATGAACTCGACATGATTTGACGAAAGAATTGTATACGACCTTCTAACGACTCTGGCAATTCGCTGCTTCTACATTACACCACCTAAACACACACTAGACATATATTATGATATACGCACTACATTATACACACTACATTATACTAACCTACAATATATTACGTGCTCTTATGTTGGACCTCCTTCTTTTTCGACGACGAGCATTCCATTTTTTTCGAACAATGAAACATCTTGCTCATGAAATTAACGTGAAATGATTATTTACTTTAGAGTGATGGATTGGTCGTATCAGGCAACATGCTTTGTGGCATATATCTATGGACCTTTTATGTTCTGAGTTCAAATCTCACCATGCTTCACTTTGCCTTTCATCGTTTTGGGGTCGATAACCTAGAAGACCAGTAATGTAATGTGGTTGATTCAATCGCCTTTCTTCTCTCCCCAACTTGCTGGCCTTGTACCTATAATAGAGATAATTTTATTATAATTCTTGAGGCACTAGGCATGGTCCCTAAACGCCTTACGCCTTTACAATCCTTGGGATCTCTAACTTCATATGCATTGCCCCAATGTCTACCATCATTAACATTGCCAGAACTCTATGTAGAGCCTGTCAGATCAGGGACTGGTTTCAGAATTATTAATCACCATCATCATCATCATCATCACCATCACCACGATCACCATCATCAACCTCATCACCATCATCATCACCATCACCATCATCGCCATCATCATCATCACCATCATCACCATCATTATCACCATCACCATCATCATCACCATCACCATCATCACCATCATCATCATCACCATCATTATCACCATCGTCACCACCGCCACCACAATCACCATCACCACCATTATCACCATCACCATCATCACCATCACCGTCATCACCACCATCACCATCACCACCACCATCACCATCACCATCATTATCAACACCACCATCCCCACCACCATCACCATCACCATCATTATCACCGTCACCATCATCATCATCAGTATGATCAACATCATTATCTTCACTCTCCTTATCAGCAACGAGAAGAATAACGAAGAAAGCCCGCACAATACATCTAATTATAGCTCCTTACGCGGTAGACGCTAAATGCGTCTTGTGATTTCCCTCTCTAGTCAACTTTGAACCTGGTGTTTCTATTGATACTGTGTTGTGTAGTTAAACAGATAAGACGAGGTCACATTGACCACCTTAATTAAATCATTACAGGGCTTTTGTAAAACTCAGTAACACAGCTACGTTATGTAGATTGTAAAAAGGTAAAAATAAAAAAATAAAATGTAAAGCAGTTAGAAACATATTAGGTATGTATAATTAGAAAAGGGCTGTGTGCTGATGATACGTACAATGTTTATATATATATATATATATATATATATATATATATAGTTATATATATATATATATAGTTATATATATATATAGTTATATATAGTTATATATAGTTATATATAGTTATATGTATATATAGTTATATGTACATACGTATATGTATACATATATGTATATACGTATATGTATGCATATATGTGTATATATGTATTTATATAGTTATATGTGTGTATATATAGTTATATGTATATACAAGTTATATATAGTTATATGTATATACCTATATGTATACATATATGTATATACGTATATGTATACATATATGTATGCATATATGTATATATATATATATTTATATTGTTATATGTGTGTAAATATATATATATATATAGAGAGAGGTTTATATATATATATATATATACATATATATATATATATATATATATATATATATATATATATATATATATATATATATATATAATATATATATATATATATATATATATATATATATAGCTGTAGATATCTAACATTGTTGTTCCCCCTTGCAGAAAAGGTGAACTAAAGTCATTAGTTTCTGTTAAATAACCTAGTGTACAAGCCTCATTCAGCGTTCAATGTTCTCTTATGATGGCATTCATTTATGATGTGTGCATAGAAACACGCCTAATTGATGTGTATCTGTGTGTTGCATGTCTTCTAGCATATATAACCAAGTACATACTCTCATACTGACTGAGAGACATACACACACATACACGCAATCATCTTACTTTCTATCTATCTTCTTAGCTATCTAATCATCTGTTTCTCTGTTTGTCTATCTATCTATCTATCTATCTATCTATCTATCTATCTATCTATCTATCTATCTATCTATCTATCTATCTATCTATCTATCTATCTAATTATTTCTTTTTATATTTTTTAAACGACTGTATGTAAAATCCCCGGCACGTTTTGTATTGTCCTCTTTTCTTGTGTGCCCTTGTGGCTAATAAAGAAATCTATCTATCTATCTATCTATCTATCTATCTATCTATCTATCTATCTATCTATCTATCTATCTATCTATCTATCTATCTATGTATATATATCTATATATATATATATATGTCTTATATGCAATCTATGTATGTATTTTATTGATTATAAAATACATACATAGATTTTGCGGATATATATAAATATATGTACACATGAGTATGTATAAATCCTCTCCCTCTCTAGTTCTCTCTCTTTCCATATATATATATATATATATACTTGTGTATAATGGTAGCTAGGGTGCTTCCATAGGCGGTATGCCAAAATTAACACTCAATATTCATACAGAGTAGGGTGTGGATAGTATAAAAAACGAAAAATCAGTGATGCATCTGGACTCAGTTTATTGCGGAATAAACTGAGTCCAGATGCATTACTGATTTTTCGTTGTTTTATACTATATATATATATATATATATATATATATATATATATATTAACACACACTTTGAATTACACGCCCAGTGTAATTCAATACTAAATTACCAGCTAATGGGCTGAGAATTCCACAAAAAAAAAAAAAATAACCACTGTACCCTTATTCTAAATCTGGGATGGATCCGCCATGATACATTTTCTATGACAATGATATCCGTTTAAATTATCTGGTAGGGTCCACCCGAGGCGTCTTACAAGCTGAGCCCCATTATTCAAATTTAATCCAAAATATTTAGGACACAGGGATACTATGATCAACGGCACCACATTAGATATCGTGGTATAGAACCGTAGGTTTAGCTGGCCTCCTCCAAGGTATATCTCGTTGGAGGTGTCTTGGGTAACTCATATCATTTCTACAGCTACGTAAACTGGAGCAACGTGAAATAAAGTGTCTTGCTGAAGGAAACAACACATCACCCGGTCCGAGAATTGAACTCACAACCTTTCGATTGCAAGCCCAATGCTCTAACCACTAAGCCATGTGCCTTCACCTTAGAACCGTTGAGGATATATTATTCAAAATAACTTTTTAACCATTCATCCATGCGGATTTGGTACCAGTGCTGTACTAGGGTTGACTGATTCTTCTCAAAATTCTTCTGGCATTATAATTCTCTGGTATCGTGCCATTATGAGGAAGCGTGATATTTTCTGGTTATTTCTAAAGTTCCATTGAAGATGAATTCCTCGAATAAAGTTATCGTTGGTTTATTGTGTTTTTTTTTTTACATTTCAAAATTCTTAATTAAATTTCACACTTCGCCACCTTCATATGACCCTAATCTCGCACAAGACTATTTGATAATTCGATAAACTCAACACTACCACCACCACTAACAACACTACCACCAGCCCTACCAACACTACCACCCGCCCTACCAACACTACCACCAGCCCTACCAACACTACCACCAGCCCTACCAACACTACCACCAGCCCTACCAACAATACTACCAACACCAACACTAATACCAACACCTCTACCAACAATACAACCAACAATACAACAAACAATACCAACAATACCACCAACACTAACAACACTCCCACCAACATAGCCGTCATCACTACATCCAACAAAAACAACACTACGACCGCCATCAACACCAACAACACCACCAACAACACCACCAACACTACCACCAACACTACCACCAACACTACCACCAAGTATGTGTGCTAGTATTATTACTAATACAACCCTAAACGAACAACAATAAAAGTAATAATTATTTCTTATATAGGCACAAGGCCAGCAATTTTAGGGGAGGGAAAAGTCGATTAAATCGACCCCAGTGCATGACTGGTACTTTATCTATCGACCCCGTAAGGATGAAAGGCAAAGTTAACCTCGGCGGGATTTGAACTCAGATTATAAAGGGGCGTAACTCTATACGTCAAAGCATGGCGTCCGACCCTCTACCGATACTGCCAATCCACCGCCCTAATAACAACAATAACAACAATAATAACAACACTATTAACAACAACAGCAGTAACTAGAACAGCAGCAACAACACCAGCAGCAACAATAACTACACTCTTACTAACAACAGCACCATCTCAGTATCATCTTAATTAGGAAGAGTAGCGCCTCTCACAATCTACCTCCACTACTACTACTTCTGTCGTCAATACCAGTGACACTACTACCTATACCACAACAACTATCATTACCACCACCATTAGCAATACCACGACAACTACAGCCAATACCGCCACGGAAACCACCACCAGTACCATCACCACCAGTGCCAACGCCACCATCGCCCCCACACCACTACCAGCTCCACCATACCCCCACACCACTACCAGCACCACCATCGCTCCCACACCACTACCAGCACCACCATCCCTCCCCCACCACTACCAGCCCCACCATCCCTCCCACACCACTAACAGCCCCACCATACCTCCACACCACTACCAGCACCGCTATCGCTCCCACACCACTACCAGCCCCACCATCCCTCCCCCACCACTACCAATACCACCAGTACCAGCATCACCGACACTTCCTATACCAACACCCCCATCACTAGTACCGACAGCACAATCGCTCCCAATACCACCACCACCACCAACACCATCAACACCACTGGCACTACCATCTCTACAACAACTAGTGGCATTACCACCACCACCACCACCACCACCGCCACCACCGGTAGCAATCCCACGACAACCACAGACACTACAAGTACGAACATGGAGCCCACCCCCAATACCAGTGCAACCAGTACCAACACCACAGCCACTCCAAACGTCAGAACTCCTCCAATCACGGCCATTATTTTCAGCGGTGGATTGGCAGTATCGGTAGAGGGTCGGACGCCATGCTTTCCAGCATAGTTACGTCCCTTTACGATCTGAGCTCAAATCCCGCCGAGGTTGACTTTGCCTTTCATCCTTACGGGGTCGATAAAATAAAGTACCAGTAATGCACTGGGTAATTACTGGCCTTGTGCCTAAAGTAGAAACAATTATTTTCAGCGCTACACTCAACAAGATCCTCACAAAAGGTACCACCCCCGCCAACATCCACACCATCGACGCCTACATCCACACCGCCCCAACAACATCCACACCACCCCCGCCAACATCCACACCGCCCCAACAACATCCACACCATCCCCGCCAAACATCCACACCGCCCCCACCCACATCCACGCCGCCCCCACCAACATCGACGCCACCCCCACCGACATCCACACCGCCCCAACAACATCCACACCGCCCCCGCCAACATCCACACCCCCCCCGCCAACATCCACACAGCCCCAACAGCATCCACACCACCCCCGCCAACATCCACACCAGCCCCAACAGCATCCACACCACCCCCGCCAACATCCACACCAGCCCCAACAGCATCCACACCACCCCCGCCAACATCCACACCAGCCCCAACAGCATCCACACCACCCCCGCCAACATCCACGCCATCCCGCCAACATCCACGCCATCCCGCCAACATCCACACCACCCCGCCAACATCCACACCACCACCACCAACATCCACGCCACCCCCGCCAACATCCTGGCCGTCCCCGCCAACAGCGACACCTTCCCCACCAACATCGACGCCACATGAGAAACCACTTACACCTCATCACCTCCCATCATTACACACCTTTACTTCATTACACAATATTGCTAATAGAGTTTTTACATAACACCTTGTCACCGTTAATCAAGTATCACGTGATACTAACGGCTTAATACTAACAACACCTTACATGCCAGCGACCGCCACAGAAACATTAGCAGCACCAGGCCCACCACAAACACCACCAATAGATCTCCACCTATACCACTAAACCCACGAAGAAACCTGTCACCAACACCAATAGCATCAACACCACTAACACCATTAACATCATCACAATACCAACAACAGCGACGGCGCCATCACCACTAACACTAGTGACACAACGCCAGAGCCCCCCCCCCCTCCACAAACACCACGAAGAACAACACCACCAACAGGTGGTCACCAGCTCTACCACTAAACCCGCCACTAAGCCCACCACTAACGCCAACAACACTACCACTAGACCCAACACTACCACTAGACCCAACACCACCACTAAACCCACCACTAAACCCTACACTAACGCCAACAACACCACCACTAGACCCAACACCACCACTAAACCCACCACTAAACCCTCCACTAACGCCAGCAACACCACCACTAGACCCAACACCACCACTAGACCCAACACCACCACTAGACCCAACACCACCACTAAACCCACCACTAAACGCTCCACTAACGCCAGCAACACCACCACTAGAACGCCACACCACTAGACCCAACACCACCACTAAACCCAACACCACCACTAGACCCAACACCACCACTAGACCCACCACTAAACCCTCCACTAACGCCAGCAACACCACCACTAGACCCCCCCCCCAATGCCACACCGCTAGACTCACCACCCCACTAAACCCCAAACTACTGAAACTACCAACACCAGCGTCACCAATGCCAACGGAACCAACATCACCAACAGAAACAACCTACCGCACCAACTAGTACAGCAGACAACATGTACCTCATCAACACCAAACCTCTACCACCAACACACCATCATCATCAATACCAGCAATAACAGGCCCACCACCAACACCACCAACACCACCAACACCCACCCCGCCGCAACCACTAATGCCCGTTAAATATTTCACATTAATTGGGCCCCACCGAACCCCCTAACCCCTACGCCACCCTAACCCCCACGCCACCCCGACCACCACGCCACCCTCACCACCACGCCACCTTCACCACCACCTCACCCACATGACACGGTCGCAGTGACAACTGTATTACATTACTTTATACTTTCGCATACCATTCAGCCTTTCTCTCCTATGGACATGGGATATAATTAGACCTTAAATCAGGCACTCATTATGACACACGCTCACACTCACCCGCACTCTCTCCCCCCCACACACGCACTCTCTCTCTCACTCTCACACTCTCTCTCAAACTGTCACACTCTCATCCACTCGCTTACACACCCTCTTTCTCTTACCCTCTACCTATCTCTATCTATCTCACACCCAAAGATACCTATCAGTAATACCCTTCAACCATCAAAACAAGATCTTAATTTCAAGGATCTCTTCACTATAAACAAGATCTTTCTCAATGTTGAGGCTACGAAATGATTCAACAACGGACAAATTATGTATCTGAGAGAGAGAGAGAGAGTGAGAGAGATAGAGATAGAGAGAGGGAGAAAGAGAGAGGGAGAGAGAGAATATATATGTGTATATATATATATATAGAGAGAGATAGATAAATATACACGGGTGTGTATGATTGTGTATAGAAGATTATATTAATAAGAGGAATTCCAACTTTGTCTGATTTACTCGTTTTATTTACAATCCTTTAAAATTTATAATGGTATTAGAATGAAATAGTATGATAGAATATTAAATGTTAAGTGTTAATTGAACAAGTACTTTCATGCTTTCACAATCTTCAGGTTCATATTCTGAGGTGAGAGTCAAGTTTGCAATTTTCAACTGTGAAAGTTGAAAATTGCAAACTTGACTGTCACCACACATTATGAACCTGAAGATTGCGAAAGCATGAGAGCACTTGTTCAATTAACACTTAACATTTAATATTCTACCATACTATTTCATTCTAATACCATTATAGATTTTATGAAGGTTAAAATACACCTGTGAATAGTGCAGTTTTAAATCAACATATAGAGTGTAGAGTGCTTCTTATCTGATATCTGCATTGCTTTATTGTACTACAATAAAACTCACCTCCTACATATATATATATATATATATATATATATATGTGTGTGTGTGTGTGTGTGTGTGCAGGTCTATATAAATATGATGTGGTCTGCTCCAAAGTGAGGCTCAACATTATCTCAATGATGACTATAATAACTACCATTATCTCCTTCACAACATCGTCCTCAAACACACCCCCTCTACTCCCTTCCTCCATCTACCCCCCTCACACTAACATTGCATTATAATTAGCATCATGTTTTTCACCTGTGTTGTCTTCCTTTTATTCTCATTCATTTCCTCACCCTCCACCACACCCTACCTCGCTCTCTACCACGCGCTACCTCACCCTCCACTATGCTCTGCCTCACCCTCCACCACGCCCTACCTCCCCATCCACCACACCCTACCTCACCCTCCACCGCGCCCAAACACCTGCCTCACCCTCCACCACGCCCAAACCTCTGCCTCACCCTCCACAACGCACAAACCCATACCTGGCCCTCCACCACGCACAAATCCCCTCTCACGCAAACCCCTGCTTCACTCCCACCAACCATAAACCCATGCCTCGCTCTCCACCACCCATAAACCTCTGCCTGACAATATTATTTCAAATATTTGCTCGTGACATCGTAGTTGTTGTCCTACCAATTATTGTGCCACGCTTCTCTCATATCCATTTTTCTTTTTTGACTATTTTTGATGTAGCCTCTTATTTTCTATTAAAAGGCTTAGTATTGATACCATGTGATTTTCCAAGATGTTTGATGCATTCAATCGTTCTATGAAGTCTTTGGTAGCCAATTATTTGACCGTTTCCTTTTTGTTTTCCAAACATAGTCCACTGTTCGGTTCTCTGTCTTTCCCTATGTATTGTTACCCCCCACCCTCCCAAAAAAAGAAAGAAACAAGCTGTTAGCATTAACAATTGAAATCCTATTCTTTGGTGCTGAATTCAATTACAATATGAAAACATCACCAAATTAAAAATTCCGAATATGTTGAAGGTTACGCCATAGAAATTTGTCTTTGTTAGACAGAGAGAGTGATCGAGAGATCGCAAGAGAGAGAGAGAGAAGGAGAGAGAGAGAGAGAGAGAGAGACCGTGTCTGTGTGTGTGTGTGAGAGAGAGAGAGAGAGAAGGAGAGAGAGAGAGAAAGACCGTGTCTGTGTGTGTGTGTGAGAGAGACAGAGAAGGAGAGAGAGAGAGAGAGAGACCGTGTCTGTGTGTGTGTGTGAGAGAGAGAGAGATACATTCCGCACAGGAAAGAGAGAGAGAGTGTGTGTATGTGGTTGAGAGAGAGAAAGTTCACACTAGAAAGAGTGTGTGAGTCTGTATGAGAGAGAAAAGAAGTAAAAATGATTAAAGAATAAATGAGCTAAAAATACAATACTTCAGAAACCAGAATGGAATCAGTGTCAATAGGAATTAGAAATTTCGCTCACAGCAGTAATGAGAAATGGCTGATTGGCTAATATTTTTAACTGCTTGTTTCATAGCAAACACCAACACCCGAGGAAGCTATATACACAAAGTTATTAGAAATATCGTAAGGAAAAATATTATTTTTCTTATAAAGGTCAAAGCTGGAGGAATCACGGCTCATAATTTCTTTTTTCCATGGCAAATAATTTCATACGATCTTGTCAAATTTATAATTTATATTCATTACAATTTTAACAGAAGCAGCCCTTGGGTTGACACATTCACAAACAAACAGACACACACACACACACATATATATATTTATAAACATACAGTATATTTCTAGATATACAACTTCACGTATTTCATATAAAAAGCTATGTTAAGGCCATTAACATATATATATATATATATATATATATATATACATACATAGAGAGAGAGAGAGGGAGAGAGAGAGAGGGCTAGAGAGAGAGAGAGAGAGAGAGAGAGAGAGAGAGAGAGAGAGAGAGAGAGAGAGAGAGAGAGAGAAAGATTTTGAGTATATGTTGGTTGTATACGAACACCTCAGTATGCAGGCTGGAGCACTTGACGAAGTGCGCAGGTTGGTTTGGTTACTCCGGAGTAATGTAAAATAAAGTAAAATAAAAAGTCAAATGTTTAAAATTTAGCTTCGTTTATTACTGCTATATATATTTCGGTGACAGCCATATTTGGCTGTGACCTCTTCAGGCAGTCCGAATTAGTGTGGTATAGACAAGTACATATGATGTTTAGGTGTATAGTTCTGTCAATACTCTGATATGCCCAGTTCCTGGTTGGGTTGTTATTTCACTGAGGAACTGGAATCATATGATTCCAGTTCCTCAGTGAAATAACAACCAATACCCAACTGGTGTATATATATATACGTATATATATATATATATATATATATATATATATATATATATTGTCAAGCAAGGGATTTCGACTTGTGTGTGGTACCGTGGTCGAAACTTTACATACCAATATACCCACTCTGCATCTCCCCATACATTGAGTACTCAGTTGATTAGTTGTCTCCCCAGCTACAGCACCACACTATATCTCTATCTCTCTACGTATATGTCTCTTTCTATCTCTAGATATCTATCTATCTACCTATCTATATATTATATAGATACATATAGTTACATGTGAGCAATGCAATGTTTCGCTGAATCTCCCTGAGAAGAAGATTTAGAAGAATTATAGGAGTAAACACCATTCAAATCCCCATCCTTCTTACATACATTTCTAATCGATATATCCTTGCCAGATCATCTCCCTGCCTTAACCTTCGATAGAATTTGAACTCAGGGAGAAAAAAACCTTAAGGAATTGCAAAGTGTTATTAAATCAGGCTTTCTATTGCCTTTACCAATTTCCCAATTTTACCAATACTGGAAGCGAGAGAATACTAAAATCTATCGACTACAGATATGTCCTATAAATATAGGGGAAAGGAGATTTATCAATAACGCATTTAAGGGAAGAGAGAAATATTTACAGATTAAAATGTCAGTTAAG